>NW_026474768.1:0-10110 GCF_026875155.1 Cherax quadricarinatus
TCTGCTCACCATAACCCCCAAGTCCTTTTCGCAATCTGTATGGCAAGTTGTACTTTTTTAACTTATAATGCTAGGGTTGTTAGAAAGACACATTGCAACGTTAGGTTCTTTTATTATAAAACTTTCCCCTACACAGGGCTTCTTCATCGAGTACAAAAGTTGATAGAAGCGAAGAATTTAAAGAGAGTAATCATCCATCCCCCTTAAAGTTTTGGGGTGGTCAGTCCCCTCGTCTGGAGAAGAGCATTGTTCCATAGTATGAAACAATTGGGGGGAAAGTAAAGCAAAAAAAACAAGTTTGGGAGATCCAAGGGATGACGGGGAAGGGGGACAGATGAAGAATAGCTCTGGGAGGAGGTTTTTATAAGAGAAATAGACCGGGGCTTAACCCAGCAGCTAAGGCGATCGTGGGGCAGACTTGAGAACGGGAATAGCAGGGACTGTTGCATTAAATTTGGGGTAGTTGAAGTCTTGAATTCGAGTAGTGGCAGGGCTAGGTCAACAGAGGTAGAACAAAATATGGGGTTATGGGAGTAACTGAGGAGGCATTTTAGCAATGGACCCATTTTCGAACTTTTTGAAGCTGCTTCTAGAAGGTGGTAAAATTTTACCCTTTTTTCTAAAGTGAAACGTAGAGGCTTGATGAACTAAAGAACGGGGGTTTGAGTGTGAAGTGAAGCGGTGATTCCATCAAACTTGACTGTTCCAGCACCGAGGTTTTGTAAAATTCAGTACAGTCATGGTGTCGTTTTTGAAGAAGTGTAAAAGGAAAGGGTTTTCAAATGGGGTTTTTTTCTGGGTCGTCGTTATTTCCTCTCCTGGATAAAATTCATTGGGAAATCACAATGGTGGGTAGCGGTGACTGAGGGCGACAGGACGCTGTAAGGTTTGGGTTGTTAACAGGGGCTGGGAGAGGGGGGAGACGGTGGCTGAGGCAACTTATCAACGTTGTCAGGGGTGGAAGTGGTTATGAAGTTACGGACATTGTTTGGGCAGGAGACGGGTCTGCAGGTGCAGAAAAAGTTCATGACGTGGGAAGGATCTGAGGATGTCTTCTGAAGGTGGGGAGTCCGGAAAATTGAAGGCGGGCATTTGTTCAAAAGGGAAATAGTTCGTTAATAGGGGTTGAAAGTCCCGGGGGTTTGCTGCGTTTGCAAGGTGTGCATACACCTGCAGTACAGCACCTTTGGGGAAATCTCCGTCGGGGAGTGGAGAGAGGGATTTTGCGGGGCGATGGTGCCTGTAGTTAGCGTGTAGAGTCTTATGGCGTCGGTTTTGGTTTGGTTATTGCAGCATATGTCGGTGAATTGGAGGTCGTTTTCAGAACTTTAGTTTTCTTCAATATGTTTTTCTTTCCGAGTGGGCACTTAGCTCAAGGGTATGATGATTACCTGCAGTTAAGACAGGTTGGTGCTGTAGAAATGGTGCGGGTCTGAAACTGTCCATCACCCAATTTTGAAAAAAACTTCTTATTCTTGATGGGGCAGCCCTTTGGGGTGGTGTGATTTAGGAGTACAGGTCCAGCAGGGGGAGATATTTGAAACGTTCTGTTCTATATCCCTTGGGTGAATGTGGAAAATGAAGGGCCAGACCGCAGAGAGAGCTTGGGCAGATTGAAATAAAGTTGGTAAATTACCGACAATATGTAAAGAAAAAGGACCAAGTGAAACTAATGTGACATTTATTGTAGCAACGTTTTCGTTTCCCCCGGGAGCTTTACAAGCCATTACAAACAATAATGGACACAGGGGGTATATAAAGGCTCAAGTGAGGGAAATACTAGTGAGGTACCTTTTCGATGTTCACTAGTGGTGAGTAGTAGTAGTAGTGGAGTGCAAAGAAATTTAAATTTGTACATGAGTAAAAGGTTTAAAAAAGCTTTTATTTGGGTACAAAAAATAGGTGGAAAAAATATAAACGGGAATGAGGCGGGTTGTTTCAGTTTTCCCATCCTGTGCTTTGGTAGTATAACGGAGAGAAAAAGTGAGGGCGGGGTTTACTGTTTTTCAGGAATTTTTGCTAAGACTTCGGAATGGTGAAGCTCCCGTTTTTTTGTTTGATTGTATTCGAACCAGCATATGCTGATTAAAGGCACTGCGTGTGGGGAAATTTAGTTTCTTTATCAAAATTTGGGGGCGTCTCTAAATTTCATAAATGATTGGGGGAATTTCGGTGTTGTACACGGGGCGTTGTTTAATTTTGTCTTTCCCTAATCGTAATGGTTCATTAAGGGGGGGTGTCGAGGTTTCTTGCTGTTTCCCCTACGTAGATCTTGTCACAGCCTCCACAGGGTAAAGTGAAAACTCCTGCATTGACTGGTTCGGGGTGCGGGGTTTTTGCCCCTGGTTAGATCCTTTATTGAAGTGGTAGAAGCGATGGCGACTTGGTGTTACTTGTAAATACTTTGGAAGTTTATGCAACCGGTTTGTTGGGAAGAATTTAACTTTTTTGGGGAGCGGGTTGATCTGGAGAATTTGATGATCGAAGAGCTCTTTTTTGCAGTCTTTGAGAAAAAAAAAGGAAATTTGAACTCAGTGAATGTTTGGTAAATGTAAGTACTTCCTCGTAAAAGAACTCAGGAAAAAAATTCGGTATGCTCTTGGAAAACCCGAGATGATGCCTTTTTTGGGTCTTGGTATTTTGACTGGATAGAAGTGTGTGAGATCTTTTTTATTGGGGGGTTTTCCCGATAAACTTAAATCTTAGGTTTGTTGTCTACTTTTGTGAATGAGGAGTCGAGGAAAGGTAGCTTGTCATTGGACTCTTTTCTAGTGTAAACTGAATCGCGGTTTTAAATGCGTTGGCCTTGCCTGAAGATCCGTACATCAAAACTTTTGGATTTATTACAGGACATCGCCACGTAACGTAACCAAGTGACCTTGAAGGATGTTTGGCAAATGTTAACTCTGGGTGTTTCCAGAAATAATTTGGCTAGGAGGGCACTTTTTGGGGGACCCCATTCCCATGCCGTGGTTTTGTTTGTGAGCTTTTTATTGAAGGAAAAACAGTTAAGTTAACACAGAGTTCAATCAAGTCAACAAAATCTCCGGGGGAAAAGGGAAATTTAAAGGTCCTGGTTGACTTTACGTCGTAGAACCTCGAGGGCTTTTTTTTGGTGGGTCTTTTGTGAAGGGGGAAGTCACATCCAAAACTGTTATTTTCTTGTTAGGGATGGAGGGGTTTTACGGATGGGGTTTTAGAAGGTCGCCTGAGTGTTAAGATGAGCGGGGCTGATGGCCCCCCAAAAGGCAGAAAGATTTTTTGGCAAGGGAACTCCGGCTAGTTTGTGTGGAGCACTGCCTTTTCCCTGCGGTTTGGGTCGAGGGGGAATATTGTTTTTTGGGTCTTGGTAAACCATAATGGTGTTTTTTTAGGGTTGTTGGTAACAAGTACAGAAGTTTCTTCCCTTCTCTATGCTTTTGAGTATTTGTCTGTTTTTTTATAGAAAGTCTTTGGTGGCGTCCCCCCTGTTGGTGCTGAAGGTTCGTATGTGGATTGATTTTTTAAAAAAGGTCCATATTTTAGTGTTGTAGTCACTGGTGTTAGTATGAGACTCCACCCCTTTGTCGGGGGTGTACGATAATGTTGGGTCGTTGGCGAGGTCCTTAAGGGCAGTGATGTATCTTTAGGAGATTAGAAGAAAAAGGTTCACAAAAAGCTGCAGTGAAAAGGGCCCCTGTAAAAACCCCTTTCGGGAAATTGCTGTCACTGTGTCTAGGGTTCCTGGTAACAAGATTGAGTTGATATTTAGGTTTTCGTATGTTGGGGTAAATTTTAGTCCCCCCCTCATGCTTGTTTCTCGTAGTCGGTTAAGGTCGTGACGATAATTGTTTATCAGGGGTTTTGCGTCCCCTATCCTTCCACCGAGTTAGGGAGAGGTCTGAAGTTTGCGATTTGAGTTTGATCTTCTGTTGGGGGTTTTTGGGGGTGACTGTGCTGAGAATATGCTCGCAGTGTGTTGGGAATCTAAGATTTGGGCCCTCATATTCCTTGCATATCAAAGGTTTCCTTTGCGATGTTAGAAAGTTCTTCGGCACTTCAGTTAAGTAAGCTTGGGTATGGGGAGAAGGGGTCTTGGGGTGGAGATTTTTGGGAGGGAAAAACTTAGGGATCACCTTCTCTGCCAGGCAATCTTTTAGGAAGTTTTTGGGCTGTTGCGATAGCTTTAGCACGAAGAAGGGGGTCCAAATAACGTCGCTGAAATGTCCATTATGTACGGGTCCACAGATTGTAATAAAGTTGGTAAATTCCGACAATATGTAAAAATAAAGGACAAAAGTGCAACTAAATTTACTTTATTTTTAGCAACGTTTTTGCTCTCCGGGGCTTTATCAAGCCATTACAACAATACATGGACCAGAGGGTTTAAAAAAGGCTCAGAGTGAGGTGAATACTAGTGGGTACCATTTCGATGTTTTCCCATGGTAGTAGAGTAGTAGTGTGGTAGTGACAAAAGCAATTTAATTCGTACATGAGTAAAAAAATATAAAAAACATTACTTGGGGAAATAAAAATATTGGACAAATATAAAATGGGAAAGAGGAGGTTGTTTCAGTGTTCACTCCGTGTTTGTGAGTATAACAGGAAGACTATGTGATGGAGGGTTTCTGTTTTCAGGAGGATTCTTGCTAAACTTCGGAGTGGGGAAGCTGCCGTTGTTTTGTTTATTGTTTCGAAACAGCACATCTGTTCAAGGCACTTTTCGTGTGGGAAATTAGTTTCTTTTATCATAATTGGGGTTCTGAATTTTATAAATATTGGTGGAATTTCGTTTGTACACAGGCGTTTTTAAGTTTTTCGTTCCCCATGGTATATTGTTTATTTGGGGGGGTTTTTAGGGTTTTTTGCTGTTTCACCTACGTAATCTTGTCACAGCCCCCCGCTCACTAACAGTCGGGGAAGGGTATGGACGCGAATCCCGATAAAAACTAAACGTCAGCACCTTAACCCACTACAGAAAAAGCACTGGTTTTGGGCCAAAATTTTCCACCCAAAAATACGCAAACCTAACTATCAACTCAATCTTGTTCCAGGGGAAACCCTAGACCAGTGACGGCAACTTCCAGAAAGGGGTTTTATACAGGGCCTTCTCACTGCAGCTTATGTAACCTTTTTTTCTAATCTTCCTAAAAACATCATCCCCTTTAAGACCTCCCAAAGACCCCCTTACCACCCCCCCAAAAAATTCCCCCCCCCAAAAAACAAAAATCCCCTTTTAAAGTCAACACCGCCACAAAAGGGGAGCGCTCACCCAAAACTTTTTACAAAACAAAAAACCCCCCCCCCCATAAAAGGGAAAAATTTGTACTTTTTACCCAACAACCCCAAACCCCAACATGAGTTTACCCCCAAAACCCTAAACAAAACCCCGACCAATACTCAGGAAACGGCCCCCAAAAAAGGGAGAAAACTTTTTCTTTTTACCAAGCCCCGCCACAAACATGGGTTTACCCGACCTAAAACCTTCCTCCTCAGAAATAAGCAGGAAAAGGGGGCTTCCCCCACAAAACCACCAAAAAGGCCAAACATCTCCTGCCCGGACCTTAAACTTTCCCTTTACCTCCCGGGATTTTTAAAAGGGAATCGGTTTAAACCTTTTTTTTTTTCTAACAAAAAACAACCAGGGATGGGAATTCCCCAAAAAAGTTTCCCCCCCCACCAAAAAAACCCTGATTTCCTTCGAAAATCAACCAAGCTACTTTTTTTTTTTCCTTTAACCTCCAAAATTTTTTTATTGGGGTTTGAACCCCGGTTAACCAGGTTTTTCCAAAAAAAGTCAAACAAACTACCTTTGGGTCCCCAAAAGTCCCCTAAAAAATTTAAATATGGAAACCCCCCTAAAAGTCTAACACCTTTTGCAAATCCAAACCAAAAACTCACTGGTTTTTTCCCCCGGAAAACCCATTTGTATCCAGTTTTTGACGGGAAATTCTTCACCCAAACTTTACGGTTACCCCTTCTTTTTTCACAAAGGGGGCAAGAAAAAGCCTTCTCATCAAACTCCCCATCAAAATCAAAAAATTTTAAATTTTCCCCCCCAAAGGGTTATCGAAAAACCCACAATAAAAAATCCCCAACCTTCTTTCAAAAAAAAGGGTTAAAACCCGGGCAAAAAAGAACCCACCCTCAAACGGGTTTCCTAAGGGAACCGGGAAATTTGTAGGGGCCAAAAAAACCCCGAAAAGAATAAAAATTACCTTCACCAAACAACCCTTGAAAACCAAAATTCCCCTTCTTTTTCAAAAACGCCCAAAGAAAAGAAACTAAATTTCCCCACGCAATCCAACACCGGCTTTTTTCCCAACAAAAAAAAACCCCTTTCCCCTCCCAGTTCAAAACAAAATCCCCCTTAAAAAGTAAACCCCTGCCATCCTTTTTCCTCCTTTAACTACACAAAGCACAAGAGTGAACACTGAAAAAACCTCCTCTTCCCATTTTATTTTTTGCCCAAACCCTTTTTTATTTTCCCCCAAGTAATAGCTTTATACCCTTTTTTACTCATGTACGAATTAAATTGTTTTTTGCACTACCACATACTACTACTACTACCACTAGTGAACATCAAAATGGTACCTCACTGATTCACTCACTCTGACCTTTAAACCCTCTGTGCCCATGTATTTTTGAAATGGCTTAAAGCTCCTGGAGGCGAAACGTTCTACAATAAATGTCACATTAGTTGACTTGTGTCCTTTTACTTTACACAAGCTTGGGCACCAGGGAGATATCTGAGAATGTAATCTTTAGCATAGATGCACTTTGGGGATCTTTTTAATGCTGCAAAAACCGGGGGCCCGGTTTTTTGTTCCTCAAAGATGTCTTCATGCTTCAGTAGAGAGAGAGGGCGATATTGTCCATCTTTTTCACAAAGACCGAACGTTTCGACTTAAGAATGGAGAGGGGGATGAGTGAATTGTTGTGTTTTAGGGTCCTGATTGAAGGACGTCCATTAGTTTAGTACTTCCGTGTCGTCTGTGCGACGACAAGAAGGAGTTTTCAGAGAGTGGTTGCCGTAAATTTGCCTGCAGGCGGTCCAACGACGGTAGCTAAAGCTAACTTCGAGAGTTTTTATGCACCTTCACAGGCTTGATTTCACACGATTCGAAAACATTGTGAAAAGGTATCACGTTTGTAGAAATAAAATTTTAAAACCCCGACGGGGCGAAGGAGGCTTCTTGCGGTGTAGGCAACTTAAAGATTGTGAAGAAAGGTATAAAATACCCACAAAATGAAAGTTAAGACACATGTGCAACACTGGATATTTTATTGTATAACGTTTCGCCACCAGTGGCTTTTTCAATAGATTCTAGGACATAAAAGGGGACGTAAACTATAACAAAAGATAGGTAATTTATCCCCCGGGCCCTTTGGGGTTAGTGTTTACACATCGTGGTGAGGAGATCTGGGCCAAAGGCAAAAAGACTGGCCTTTTTTTAGGCGTCAGTGAATGGGACGGCAGCAACGAGGGCAGTCACGGTAGGCGGGATTCCCCAGGGAAGAGGTCCTTTCCCCAAAAAGAGGGTTAGTTGCAGCAGCCCGGAAAAAAGGCTTGTAGATGCCCCTGAACCCAAGATTCCATGTGTTGCAGTGTCTGACAATTGTGCAAGAAAGGGATAAAATACCGACAAAAAAGTTTAAAACACAGGGGGCAACATTGGATATCTTTATTTATAGACGTTTCGCCTCCAGTGGGTTTACAAAACAGATTTTAGGACATAATAGGAAACAGTAGAACTAAACAAAAGGAGGTAAACAGTCCCTCGGCCTTTGGGGTTAGTGTCACGCATCGTGGTGGGGGGGGTCTGGAGCAAAGGCAAGAAGACTGGGGCTTTTTTTTAGGCGTCAGTGAATGGGACGGGGAGCAGACGAGGGGAGTCACGGTAGGGGGGATTCCCCCGTGGAAATAGGTCCTTCCCAAAAGATGGGTTAGTTGCAGCAGCCCCTGAAGAAGTCTTGTAGATGTCCCCCTGAACCCAAATTCCATGATGTTGCAGTGTTGACAATTTTTGCAAGAAAGTATAAAAAACCGACAATATGAAAAGTTAAGACACATTGCAACTCTGGATTCTTTATTTTATAACGTTTCCCCCCAGGGCTTTTTTAATACAGATCTAGGACATAAAAGGAAGACAGTAAACTATATACAAAAAATGAGGAATCAGTCCCCGGCCTTGGGGTTAGTGTTCACAGACGTGGTGGGGAGAGTCGGAGCAAAGGGAAGAAATGCCTTTTTAAGGCGTCAGTGAAAGGGACGGGCAGCAGACGAGGGCAGTCCGGAGGGGGGATTTTCCCCCGTGGAAGTATCCTTCCCAAAAGATGGGTTTTGTTGCACACCTGAAGAAGGGCTTTTAAAATTCCTTGAACCAAGATTCCTGATGTTAGTGTCTGACAAGTTGTGCAAGAAAGGAAAAATACCGAAATATAAAGTTAAAACACTGTGCAAACTGGATATCTTTTTTGATAGACGTTTCGCCATCCATGGCTTTATCAAAACAATTCTAGGACATAACAGGAAGACAGTAGAACTATATACAAAAGATAGGTAATCAGTCCCCCGGCCTTGGGGTTAGTGTTCACAGCATCGTGGTGGAGGAGGTCTGGAGGAAAGGAAGAAACTGGGGCTTTTATAGGCGTTTCCCATTATGTCTAGAATCGTATTGAAAAGCCACTGGGGTGGCGAAAGCTACTACAATAAAGATATCCAGATTTCACATTTTCTTAACTTTTATATTGTCGGTATTTTATACCTTTCTTTTTCACAAATTGTCAGACACTGCAACATCATGGAATCTTGGTTCGAGGACATCTACAAGACCTTCTTTACGGTGTGCAACTAACCCATCTCTTTTGGGGAAGGGCCTACTTCCACTGGGGAAACCCCCTACCAGTGAATGCCCTCGTCTGCTGCCCGTCCCTTCACTGACGCCTTAAAAAGCGCTAGTCTTCTTTCCTTTGCCCAGACTCTCCTCCACCCCGTGCTGTGAACACTAACCCAAGCCCAGGGGTGATTACCCCTTTTGTATATAGTTTATTCTTCCTATTATGTCCTAAATTGTATTGATAAAGCCACTGTGGCGAAACGTCACTACAATAAAGATATCCCAAAGTTGCACATGTGTTTTTAAATTTCATATTGCGGTATTTTAAACCTTTTTTGCACAACTTGTCAGACACTGCAACATCATGGAATCTTGGTTTTAGGGACTCAAAAAGACCTTCTTCCGGGGTGCTGCAACTAACCCATCTCTTTGGGGAAGGACCTACTTCCACTGGGGAATCCCGCCTACCAGTGACTGCCCTCGTTGCTGCCCGTCCCTTCACTGCCCTATAAAAAAGCGCCAGTCTTCTTTTCCTTTTCTCCAGACCTCCTCCACCACGATGCTGGAACACTAACTCCAAGGCCGAGGGACGATTACCTCATCTTTTGTATATTTCTACTGTCTTTCCCATTATGTCCAGAATCGTTTGATAAAACCCGGGTGGCGAAAAAGTTCTCAAAAAGATATCCAGATGTTGCACATGTGTTTAACTTTCTATTGTCTATTTTATCCTTCTTGCACAAATTGTCAGACACTGCAACATCTGGAAACTTGGTTCGAGGACATCTACAAGACCTTCTTCACGGCTGCTGCAACTAACCCATTCTTTGGGAAGGACCTACTTTCCCCGGGGGGAATTTCCCCCCTACCAGTGATGCCCTCGTTGCTGCCCCCCCCTTCCTGAGGCCTATAAAAAGCGCCCGTCTTCTTGCCTTTTCTCCAACCTCCTCCCCCACGTGCTGGAACTAACTCCCAAGGCCGAGGGACTGATTTCCTCACTTTTTTATATAGTTTTTTCTGTCTTCCATTTTTTCCTAGAATCCCGCATTTTAAAGCCACTGGATGGGGAAACGTCTACTAAATAAAATATCCAATGTTGCACTGTGTTTAATTTCATATTGCGGGATTTTAACCTTTCTTGCACAATGTCAGACACTCAACATCATGGAATCTTGGTTTAGAGGGCTTACAAGACCTTCTTCACGGCTGCTGCAACTAACCCATCTCTTTGGGAAGGGCCCACTTCCCTGGGGAATCCCGCCCCCCCCCCCCCCTATTACTGACCCTTGCC
>NW_026474769.1:0-11290 GCF_026875155.1 Cherax quadricarinatus
AGAAAAAACTGCAAAGCCTAAAAACGATTAGAAGCAAATGACAACAAAAGGACATCAGGAAATTCAAAGGGGCCAACAAGGGATGGTAAGCAAAAACGGAACATGCCGTACACGAGGCCCTATCAACCCCGTGGGGCCAGGAAAAGACAGACACACTGAACAAACGAAGGTCGAAGACAATAGGAAAATTAAAAGTCGGGGCGCAGAAAAGGGATGGTAACACAAGGGGAACATGCCGTACACAAGGGGCCCTATCAACCCACGTGGGCCGGGGAAAAAGACGATGAGCACCAAATCAAGCACAGGTCTGAAGACAATAAAAGGTTTTTTTATATGCAGAGATTTTAACAGCCAACTGCATAGAAAAGGGACGCTGGCCGGGAAAGACACCACGGGAATAGAAGTTTCAGATATGACAGGGACTGAAGGCAAGAACATGTCAAGGAAGAAATAAAATGCCTAAAGGGGACCAGAGGAGACCAGTGGAGAGGAAAGGGCGAGGTCATTTTTGTGTGGGCCCCAAAGAAGCCAAGGGGCCAACTTTTGAAAAATAAAACGGGAGGAAAAAAAATGATTGAAGGCATAAAAAAACAATGGGGAGGCAATAGACCCCAGTAAAAAAATTTTTTCAGAGAATTGGGGGTTTCGAGTGGGGGAAAAAGGCCTGTCAGAGAAATTTTCAAGGAAAATCTTTCGAATCAGGATTCGAAAGGGAAAAAAGAAGACTGAGGAAAAAAGAGGGGTACCAAATTAACCCGACCGCGACAGAACACAAGAAGAAAGGCTACACTGAAAGAAGGGTACAGAGACCAAGGAGGAACGAAAGAAATGAAAATAGCAGGACCCAACACAGGGGGAAGGAAAAACACCCCCACGAACCCCACCAAAAGACCCCCCCCCCCGCACATTCCCAACGAAACTGAGCAACCTATACTACAACCCACCACTGTTCCCTCTGCCCCCAACCCCCATATCAAAAACCTCCACCCCAAAGCGTCCCTGTCCCCACCCCCCCACCAAACTACCCCCCCTCACCACAGCCCCATTTGGCCCCCCACCAAGGCTCTCGCCCCCCAACCCCAATATCTTGCATGACCACAATGATAGAAAAGAAACAAAGGTTTGGGCACAAACGCGGATGGAATAACGAAAAACTGAGGAGTGGGAAAGAAAGAACAGTGAAAAATCCCCCAAAATCAAGCACACAGAAACAAAAATCCTGAGACAATAACAGACACAATCTTCCCAAAAGGATTCAAACCTGAGGAAAAATAGAAGGGGAAAGGGGGAGGGGGTTGCACTGCCATAAAACACCAAAGGGGGATTTGAGGGAAAAGGAAGGCTGGGGCATGATTGGGGAAAGAACTACATTTTAGGTTTCAATTTTAGTCCGGGGAAAATAAAGTAGTCATTGGGGTGATGTATAAACCCCCCACAGAACTGCAGGAGGCAAGAGAAGTACGAAGAAAACAACAGGGGGATTTGGGGAAAAACACTGGCTGAGGTGGCAAAAGACCACTCGAGCAAGCAAAGTTACTTAATGGGCATTTTAAAAACCCAGGAATCGACTGGGGAAAACTTGGAGCCACATGGGTCCCAAACATGGGAGCCAAGATGAAGGATGGGTACTTGAAAACCCATCATAAACAGTCAGGGACACAACCGAGAGGGGGGAGGAGAGCCAGCAAGACGGATTTTGGTTCACCCTGAGCAGTTCAACATCGGGGACATCACTTACGAGAGCCCCTTGGGAGCTAGCGTCAGGGTTCTAGTTTTGACTATATAGTAGAGTTACAAGTGAAAAGGTAACGGGAACGAAGGGGCCCGGCCCAAACTAAAAACAGGTATGAGAAATTTCCCTGCAGGGGTTCATGGACAGAGAAAGGTGGGAAAAATCAGTAAACGAATGATGGAATATGGGCACAAAGGCAAGGAGGGAGAGGAAATTTTTTCCCAAGGGAAACAGAAAAATAGGGAAACCAAAACGGGCCTTGTTTACCCGAAGGTGAGGGGGCAAAAAATAAGTGCAACAGAGAAGGGAAAAAGGGACAGGGGGGCATAGGACCCAGGGAAAAAAAGGAATTTGTAGAAGGCCAAACGAGTATGCGCAGATAAGGGGGGAGGGGGCCCCCGGGGCAGTATAACACATAGCTCGAAATCAAATCTGACCCAAACGCGTATACCACATTTGAGGAAGACAACGTCAAGGGCCCGGATAAGGTAGGAAAAAAGGTGGGGAAATCACAAAAACGATCAAAAGGGGATGGAGGGGCTCAAAACGAGATTTAAAAAGGGTATTTACAGTAAGACAGGAAGGACCGGGGGGAAGACCAGATGGGACACCAACAAGGAAAACACCAACAAGGTTTTTGGGCGCATACATACAGATGAGGAGGAGGTGAAAAACTGCTAAACACGATACCTCAAAGGGAAGGGGCCCCCGGAAAAAACTCTCCCAGGTCCTTAAGAGGGAGCAGATATGTTTGCGTCCCACTTACCACAAATTTCAACACATCCGGGAAACGGGGCAACTCCAGGTAGGAAGGGCAAATTATTCCCATTTTCAAAAAAGGAGACAGAAAAGAGGCACTAAACAAGACCTTGCATTGACGTTATAGTATGAAAATTAGGGAAGATATCAGGGGGAGAGGGTGGACACTGGAACGGAACGGGAGAAAAAATCCAAACCACACGATTCACGGAAGGAAAATCCGGTCAAAAACCTTCTGAGTTTTCGATAAAATACAGAAGTAAACAAGAAAAGGGGTGGGTTGTTGCACTTCTTGGACTCAAGAAGGCCTTTGACACAGTTTCCCACAAGAATAGTGCGAAGCTAGAGCATCAGGCGCATATAACAAAGACCCCGCAAGGGACAGAAATACCTGACAGGGGGGCAACAACGAGTCAGGACGAAATGATGTATCCCAGTGGCCCCCTGTACGAGCGGGTCCCACGGGGGCGTCCTGGGACCAGTGCTATTTTTGGTGAATGTGAACGAATGACGGAAGGGTTAGACTCAAAAGTTCCCTGTTTGCAGATGTGTAAGTAATGAGGAGAATTAAATCTATGAGGACCAGGCAGGACTTAAAAAGAGACCGGACAGACGGACACCTGGTCCAGCAAATGGCTTCTCAAATTTTAACCTCCCAAATGCAAAGTCATGAAGAAGGGGAAAGGGGCACAAAGACCCAAGACAGATATGGGCAGGGGCCAAAGACTGCAACCCCCTAAAGAGAAAGATTTTGGGGGTGATATAAAACCGGCATCTCCGGAAGCACACACAATCGATAACTGTGCAGCAATTGGGCGCCGGCAAACCTGAAAAAGCATTCCGACACCTTTAAGGGGAAACATTTAAAACACTGACAACCCCTGTATGCAGGGGGCCCCTACGGAAATATCAGCCCCCTGTTTGGAAAACCCCCACTTGATAAAGACTCAAAAAACAGAGAAAAACAAAGGTTTTCAACAAGGTTGTTCCAAGCTAAGGGGGGGTTCCTAGAAGAAAGATTAAGGAAATCGGCCGACGACACGGGGGACAGGGGGGTCGGGGGGACATGATAACGACATATAAAATACTGCGTGGAATAGACAAGGTGGACAAGGACAGGATGTTCCAGGGAGGGGACACAGAAACAAGAGGCCACAATTGGAAGTTGAAGACACAAATGAGTCAGAGAGATAGTAGGAAGTATTTCTTCAGTCATAGAGTTGTCAGGCAGTGGAATAGCCTAGAAAGTGACGTAGTGGAGGCAGGAACCATACATAGTTTTAAGACGAGGTTTGATAAAGCTCATGGAGCGGGGAGAGAGAGGACCCAGTAGCAACTGGTGAAGAGGCGGGGCCAGGAGCTAGGACTCGACCCCTGCAACCACAAATAGGTGAGTACAAATAGGTGAGTACATCCACACACACACACAGAGAGTGGTGTCAGAGTGGGTGCCTGTGACAAGCTCTTCTTGGTATATGTGAACGACATAACTGAAAGGATAGACTCAGAAGTGTCCTTGTTTGCAGATGCTGTGAAGTTAATGAGGAGAATCAAATCGGTCGAGGATCAGGAAGGACTACAAAGAGACCTGGGCATTCTACAAGCCTGGTCCAGCAAATGGATTCTGGAATTTAACCCTGCCAGATGCAAAGTCATGAAGATCGGGGAAGGGCGAAGAAGACCGCAGACGGAGTACAGGTTAGGGGATCAAAGGCTGCAAACGTCTTTTAAAGAAAAGGATTTTGGGGTAAGCATTATAACGAACATGTCCCTTGAGGCACCCATCAATCAAATAACTGCTGAAGCATATGGGCGCTTGGCAAACCTGAGAATAACATTTCGACATCTGAGTAAGGAGTCATTCACGACATTGTACACCATGTATGTCAAGCCTATACTGGAGTACACAGCACCATTATGGAACCCACACCTAGTCAAACACGTCAAAAAATTGGAGAAAGTGTGAAAGTTTGCAACAACATTAGCCCTGGAACTGAGGGGCATGTCCTATAAGGAGAGGTTAAGGGATCTCAACCTGATGACACTAGAGGATAAGAGGAATATGGAGGGGAAGACACATGATAAGATGTATAAAATGTTGAGAGGAACTGACAAGGTGGACAGTGCTCGAATGTTTCAGAGATGGGATACAGGAACAAGAGGACACAATTGGAAGCTGAAAACCCAGATGAGTCATAGTGATGTTAGGAAGTATTTCTTAAGCCTTAGAGTTGTCAGGAAGTGGAATAATCTGGAGATTGAAGTAGTGGAGGCAAGTTCCATACATGGCTTTAAAAAGAGGAATGATAAAGCTCATGGAGCAGGGAGAGAGCGACTTAGTATCGACCAATGAAGAGGCGAGGTCAAGAGCTATGACTCGATCCCTGCAACCACATATAGGTGAGTACATATAGGTGAGTACACACATACACACACATACACACACGGGGCCAAATAGGTGAGTACACATACAGGTAGTGTTTAAACTGCAGACCAGTGTCACTTATATATACATATAGTATGTAAAGTTATGGAGAAGATTACCAGAAGAGTGGTGGAACACCTAAAAAGGAATGGGCTCATACATGACACCCACTACGGCCTCAGGGATGGGAAATTCTATGTCACAAAAGTACTGGAGTTTTACGACAAGGTAACGGCAGTCAGAAAAAGAGAGAGAGGGATGAGTAGACTGCATATTCGTGGACTGTAAGAAGACAGTACCACACAAGAGACTGGTACGAGAGCTAGAGGAGCGGGCAGGAATAATAGGGAAAGCTACACGGTATTGTGCCTTTTTGTTATTTATTTAATAGGGAAAGCATTACGATGGATCAAGGCATACCTAACTGGAAGGAAATAACGAGAGATGGTTCATGAAGACGTGTCGGAGGAGCGGGTGAATCATTTCAATTCTCACGTGTCTCGCTGTATCAATCGTGTTAAACACTTCCGACTTGATATCCAAAATCTTCCGAATCATGCCATTAATTTTCTTGACTTCTTCAGCAAATTAGTCATGAGTGGTGAAAATATCTTCATCCCAATGGGTGGCATTTACCTGCCAGAATCTGTGACAAATTTAACACGTAGTCTTCTAGTTCACTCAAGAATGTAATTACATCTTGTAGATAAATTTTTTTTATCAGGGATGCGCCTCAATGACAGATATTTCTTCATAAGTTAGTAAGATTTTGTCTAACTTTATTTCTTCACGAGAGTAAAGTGAGTGAATAATCTCAGTGTTTCCACAGAGAAATCACTTCTTGCTCCATTTACTCCAGTAAATGTTTATCTCTGTGGTTCATCTTGGACTCTGACAGAAAGTGTTGCATCAAGTTTATCACCAGAAACACATCAACTGTTGAACTTGAGCCACATATACAAAATCTTAACAAAGATTAATTTACAACATTAAAAACAACATAGATTCATCCTGGAATATGTTGCTCCAGGAGTCACCACTTTATATAGTGTCGCGAGGCTCGGCTGGTAGAACACTCACCTCACACACTGAGTGTCAGTGGTTCGGTACAGGCGGAAACCCTGGGCGTGTTTCCTTAAGACACCTGCTGCCCCTGTTTCACCTAGCAGCAAATAGGTACCTGAGTGTTAGTCGACTGGTGTGAGTAGCATCCTTGGGACAAAATTAACATATATTGCCCGAAATGCTCTGCATAACCAGGGGCTTTCTATATAGTTTTTCAGTGATGTCAGATATGGTCCGTGTAAGTTGTATGATGTACTTGTAGAAATTATTACTTTGTTATTATTATTATTATTATTATTATTGTTGTTGTTGTTGTTGTTGTTGTTGTTGTTGTTGTTGTTGTTGTTGTTGTTGTTGTTGTTGTTGTTGTTGTTGTTGTTGTTGTTGTTGTTGTTGTTGTTGTTGTTGTTGTTGTTGTTGTTGTTGTTGTTGTTGTTGTTGTTGTTGTTGTTGTTGTTGTTGTTTTTGTTGTTGTTATAAATAAAAGGGAAAAGATTGAGTTGTTTGACACAAAACTGGTACTGGAAGTGAAGACGTGAATTATGAGGTAAAACCTAAAGACAACACGCGAAGAAAGGAAGATCAGTAGAAATATGATCTTGACTAGACTAACAGATAGCACAGGTAAACACCACATCCTGTGTCATGAGTAATTATGATTAAGTCCTGCAGGTCAGAGATCTGTCAATCACACCTGCAAGAATAACTTGTTGAATAGTAAGGAAATAAAGAACACGGGCTCAGAGTTAACAAATTCTGCAGGAGAGCTTCTGCTGCCTCGTGAGTCCCCGGGAGAACCAGAAGGCAGCATTGGTGCTTATTCAAGAATATAAAATATTTTATATGGGGGAAGTAGTAATATTTACATTGGTGAGACAGGGAGTGACCCTCAGGCTCGTCCACAGCAACACAAGTATGCACGCAAGATGAACGGTATCAACAGTGCAATGCGTCATGCACCACACATGACGCATGAAGAGAAGTGTAGCAACACTACAGTTGTGTCAGGGGGAGTCTACCTACCTGGAGGGTATTCCGGGGATCAACGCCCCCGCGGCTTGGTTCACGACCAGGCCTCCCGGTGGATCAGGGCCTGATCAACCAAGCTGTTACTACTGGCCGCATGTAGTCCAATGTACTAACAACAGCCCGGCTGATCCGGCACTATCTTTAAGTACCTGTCCAGCTCTCTCTTGAAGGCAGCCAGAGGCCTATTGGTAATTATCCTTATGCATGGTGGGAGGCTGTTGAACAGTCTTGGGCCCCTGACACTTATTGTGTTTTCTCTTAGTGTACCAGTGGTGCTCCTACTTTTCACTGGGGGTATTTTGCACCACCTGTTAAGTCTTTTGCTTTCATGGAGTGTGATTTCTGTATGCAGATTAGGGACCATTCCTTCTAGAATTTTCGAAGTGTAGATTATGATGTATCTCTCTCGCCTGCGTTCCAGCGAGTACAAGTCAAGTGCTTCCAAGTGTTCCCAGTAGTTACGGTGTTTGACGGAACTTATATGTGTAGTAAAGGTTCTCTGTACATTGTCTAGATCTGCAGTTTCACTTGCCTTGAATGGAGATACACAAATAACCGCACATAGAAGAAAGGAGCTTACGACGACGTTTTGGTCAAACTTGGACCATTTACAAAGTCACACTAACAGAGATGAGACCAGCAGACAAAGACGGGACAAGAGAGGTAGTAGGACAGGAAGTAGAGAGGTAGTGGTAGCAGTAATATTAGTAGAGTCAGTCCAAGACTAAGAAAGATGAGCACTGCGGAGAGCTAGGAGCCCACAAAGGGTAGGAACAAAAACACAGGGGTGGGGGTGGGGGGGGGGAATAAAAAGACCCAAACACCCAAGGCAAGAAAGAGGAAAAAGGGAAGAGAGTTTTCTTTCTTCTGTTTTGGGTGTTTGGTTCTTTTTATACCCGCTTCCCTGTTTTTATTCATACCCTTTGTGGGCCCCTAGCTCACCTGCAGTGTTCCTCTTTCTTGGTCTGTGACCGTCCCGTTGACGGTAGCACAAGAGCATATAGATACACAAAAGACCTAGGAATTAGGCCCCAAAAGGGTTTTCAGGAGTACATCTGGATTTATATCTACAGTTGACTTACCTGTTGTAAGCAAATTTAGGAAATTTGCTTAATATATCTGGTTTCTTATTTTCATTAATTAGATATGTTGACATATCACATAGGTTATTATACTGTTTATCTCTATATTCTTCAATAAGTGGACAAAAACGAACATAATATTTAAGTAGACCTACTGGCCCATGCTAGGCAGGCCCAAGTCACATTCATCCACATCCACACAAGCGCTTGTCCAAGCTACTCAAGGTAGATTTCTATCAGAAATCACTTGACACAGTACTATACTTGTAATGTGTGGTACTGAAAGAACATTTAGGAGTAACGAGGAAGGTGAATAAAAGGGATACAAGAATACTAGGGGAATAGAAGGCAAAGTGTAATAGTGAGGAAGGAGGTATAACAGTGAGCACAGGTGTTGAGTGGGGTCCCCCAAATATCAATGAACTATTAAATTCTATATCACCAGAGAGTAACTTGTATAGATGATTAGTATAGTCCAGTGAGTTTTCAAATGTTTGTAACAAGCCTTACAGTATGTTGTGATTTTTTTTTTCAGTGTTCACGTTCTCTTCGAATCCTGAAAATTAACAGTAAAAAAGTTGTGTGGACAAGGTTTGTCTTTTCTGTTAAACATTTTTTTGTTAATAAGTTTCCCCAGAGTCCTTAGATCACATGAATAAAGATCAATCGATCTCATTTGTTCCCACATAACCTCATTAATTCCTATGATTTACTTTGATATGTATAGTATCAGCTCAGCCTGAAACGTCTACCGTCTATCTTTTATATTAGTTTAGTTGTTCAAGAACGCTACAGGTTAGCATCACTGAGCTGTCACCAGACAATACTTTTTTAGTGCATATATATAATTCTTATATCATTTATAGTAAGGCTCCCTTGTCATGCTAACTTGACTCCCCCAGACGCAGGCCAGCTCACACATTACAGATCTCAACTAGGCTTGCAGGGAGTGGACACAGACAGGCTGGGCTCTCCACGTTTACCATTAGTAACGTCTCCACAACAGTTCTACAAGTGTTTCCTTCTTCCATCACTCCATCAGAAGCCCATTATTACACATATGTATTACTTTTTATTGGGGGCATTTTGCATCGCCTGCCCAGTCTTTTACTTTCATAGAGAGTGATTTCTGTGTGCAGACTTGGGACCATTTCTTCCAGGATTTTCCAAGTGTAGATTATGATATATCTCTCTCTCCTGCATTCCAACGAGTACAAGTCAAGTGCTTCCAAGCGTTCCCAGTAGTTAAGGTGCTTGACAAAACTTATACGTGCAGTAAAGGATCTCTGTACACTCTCTAGATCTGCGATTTCACCTGCTTTGAAAGGAGATGTTAATGTACAGCAGTATTCCAGCCTAGAGAGAACAAGTGATTTGAAAAGGATCATCATTGGCTTGGCATCTGTCGTTTTGAACGTTTTTCCATTATCCATCCTATCATTTTCTTTGCACTTGCGATCGTGGCACTGTTTGATCCTTGAAAGTGAGACCTCAACATTACCTTCCCGGGGTCCCTTACATTTTTTTTCCGCTCATTGTATGGCCGAGTCTGTAGTATACTCTTCTAGTTACCCTCCGGGTTTCCCATAGTAAGTTGGAATTTGTCTCATTGACATAATATTGTTTAACCCGTTCCCACGGGAAAACTTGTTTTATATCTTTTGAGTTACCGCGTCCCTAGAGAGAAAAGCCTCAGAGATCCTGTACTTTCCGCAGGATGTCGGTTTTGGGAAAGTTCTCGTTATATCTCCTTCACTTTTCTATCAACTTGCCGGGTCGTGGCACCAGTGTTATCCTTGGCACAGTGAGCATCTTCAGAATTCTATCCCAGGTCCCTTACATTATTTGTACCTCTCTATTTGTGTTGCAGGGTCGAGTAAGTCCTGGCGTCTTACTGTTTACTGGGTTCTCTCTCCTCCAGTTTTCATAACCTGCTAAATAGTTGGAATTCCCGCCTCCATTACTTCACTTTGTTTACCCGACTTGCCCACTGAAGAAAACTTTATTTTTATTCTTGGAGGTTAACCCAAATTTCCTCTTGTGAGTGTACCATCTCTCATACAGTTTTTCCCCTGTATATTCTGCAAGGGTATTTATTCTGTGTTATATCTCTGTTCTATGTCGTACCATGTCTACTTTTCTACGAAAACTCGTAGCCTGGGTCTAGTCTTTTTCTAACCATTAGTTTCTCTTTTCTCGTGTCTACGAGTGTGATTCCAACGGTGTGCTTCATACCATGTACCAGCGTCCTTGTGTCTACCGCAGTGTTCCAGCGTCCTCGTGTCTACCACTGTTCCAGCGTCCTCGTCTCTACCACAGTGTTCCAACGTCCTCATCTCTACTACAGTGCTCCAGCGTCCTCGTGCCTACCACAGTGTTCCAGCATCCTCGTGTCTCTCAGTAGTAGTACCAGTTCCTAGTAACCAGTTACCAGTAACCAGTGTACCAGTAGATGACTCACTACCAACCGTCTGTGTGAATCATTGACTGTATTCATATTGCTGCTGACCATAGCAGGATTTCAAACCCTGCTCCTTCATGCTGTGTGCATCGTTACACGTCTTCGTCAGCCATTCTTGTGAGTTAAGCCAGTCAGTCAACCCAGCTTCTAACCCAGCTGAGAGAGAGAAGTAAGCCACGCAAGTTCCTCTGAAGTATTGTTTCATATATCACTTGTGCTTGGATGCTGGTAAGAGTGGTCTTCATCATCCCTGTGGCATTGTGATTTAGAATTGCGTGGCAGTGAGAGCGCACAGGGCCAGCTTGTTCTGCTGCCCCCACCACCCGCCACCCACCTCATCTACCTGTGGGGTTTTTCTTTTTCCACCCTTGTACCGGGTCCTGCAGAATTAGTTGCATTTCTTTTATTTTAATTTTAACATTTTATATCATTTTTATTGTTCATTATTTTTGCCTTATTTGTTCTTGTGCAACTTCTTTGCCATTATGTCTCACATACCGCCAAGTGATACTTTAGTGAATGGCGAAAACTCAGACCTCTCAGGCTACTGCTGCTCCTGTCATCAGTCCTCATAGTTCCTTATGGACTGACAGACCCCCAGACACTGAGACACTACAGTTTACTCGTGATTCCCTTGATGCTTACCTTTACTCAATGGCCATGCACATAGTCTTGAAGCATGGTTTACTGCCATTCGTTCTCGTGTTAATGCTCTAGTTGAAGGTCCTCCTCAAAAA
>NW_026474770.1:0-10474 GCF_026875155.1 Cherax quadricarinatus
CCTAAAAGGGCTTTATCAATACAAAATTTATTTTTCAAATTTATTTCGGTAAAAAACCTTTTCACTATTATATACAATATATAAATGAAATTTAAATTTTAAATTATATATTTCATTTATTTTTTTAAATCAAATAAAGAAAGTATATAAAGGTGAACACAGCATAATATTTAATCAACATAAAACTAGCATCATGGTAAAAAACACGAAAAATACAGCAGTTCATAAAAAATACTACTGCTAAATATAAATATTCAACTATGGAAATTGAAAATACAAATGAAAAATTTATAATTTTATTTAAAACATAAATTCAATTACAATGATAAATATGAAATAGAAAATATTATGAAACAAATTTTAAATTGTTTAGAAAAAAGAAAATAAATATAAAATTACTGTTGAACAAGGAAAGAAAAAACAACCGACTTTATAGAGTAAAGAACTTATCATCTTTCAAGTAACTAATACTAATGATAGTAATGATAATATTCCTTCAATCAAGAAAAAAACAGATAATGGAAATGAAGATTTAATAAAATCTGATTGTGATGATAATACTAGAACACTGGATATAACTAATAATACTGATAATGATGACAATATTTCTAATGTAATAATGGACATAACACCACCATCATCATCTTCTTCTAATGATAATATCAAAAGGATGACAACTAATAATAATTTGGAAAAATAAAAAAATAAAAAACTGAGTCTCTAATGATTCCGGATATTTGTCTTAAATGTTTTATATAATCATTGTTACAAGATCCTTATTCTCTTTTAAAAAATCTTGAAGCACTGTCACTATAATACTACGATATTTTGGAGATTCACCAAAATTATTACTGTTAAGAATATCCATTGGTATACTTCTAATGTAATCATAAAAACATATTATTATACGAAAGAGTGGAGAAATAATATTTTTAGCATTTAATATTTTATTTTGTTTATTCATTAAATTTCCTTTTTTAGCATTTTGAATTGTAATACTGTTTTTGTACATTATTAAAATTATAACCAAATAAAATTCAAAGCCATTTTTTCGAATTCCATTCATTGCCCTATATAAAACATCAGTAAAATTTTCAGTATCTAAAAGATTTTCACATAATAATGAAACATTATACAAAAAATGTATTGTATCTTCGCAATTTTCGTTAAACCATGATATTAATGATGTATTATTGCTATGTATCCATATCGGTTTTTTAGATTGAAATTCTATTAAATATTGATATAAAATTTTTATATTTATATTCTAAATAATTAATTGTTTTCATTAATTTAATTTTTGGTGAATTATTTTCCCTAACATACATTAATTAAACGATATAAAATAGGTAAAAATACAAAAGTTTTAAAACTATTTAAAAGATTAATATCTTTTAAATAAATCATATGAAAGAAGATCCATTTATACAGCTTCCATTGATTCTTTGGTAAAATATCTAATAGCAAAATATTAAAAATTTCACCTATAGAATGAATCATTTTTGGAAATGAAATATTTTCATTAAATAAATTGGAATATTATTGTTTTATTAATTTCTGATAAAAATTCTTTTACTGCCCATGTATCCTTATTATTAACATTAGCTACAAATTTAAAATATAAGACTGTATATCACTAATTTTTCTATCATATTTTAATAGAGTCTTCTGTCCATTTTCAAGTGTAATGAAAAATTATTTTCATCAAGTAATTTTTTAAATTCATTTGATATTTTAATTTTATTAATCCACTGTGAGTTTTTTTTCGTGAAGTTGATGCTGGTGTAATTAAGTTTTGTAATTTAGGAAATTAACATTTAAAGATGTGGATAACAGACAGAAATTCTTCCCTCACTATTTTCGTTTTCATATTCCCCTCATTATACTTTCAATATTAAAAGTAAAAAGCTGATAGAATTTCTTGAATATTAGCCCTTTCCTCCTTTAGGTAAAAATACATTAGAATCTCTAATATAAAAAGTCCATTTATCATTTTCGTTTATTTTATTGGAAAAATAATTTCAAATGAAGCTATTTTACTAATTATATGATAAACCAATATTAACCGTCGGGGACAATAAAAAAATTGATTTTCATCACTATTAGACATTTTTTAGAACTTGAGAAGGTAAACATCCTATAATTGCAGTATCTCTTTAAAACTGTTGGAATCTTGTATTATTGGCATAGTTAAATTTCTCTTTAAATTTTATCAATAATAAATTTCCTATTAGCCCATAATATAAAATTTTTGACCTTCTGGTGTCTAAGTAAATTTATAATTAAAATAAGAATTATTTTTTTTCTTTATATTACCATCATTTTATTCTTTATATTGCCACATATTATTAAAGCGTTATTTTTTCATAAGAGTAACAAAAACTTTAGATGATTTATTAAAAGTATTCATTTTTTTATCTAAAACTTTTAATTATTTTTAAAAATAAAAAGAAACTTCATAGTAGTATAAATATTTTTATTACTAAGTTTTATTGTTCATACACAGAAAAAAGTGGAAGAAATTATAATAATATTATTTTTAAATTTGTATACCAATCATTGTTTGAGCAACAACATATAACAACAACAACTGCAATAGAGACGACTATTATTAAATCTGGAGTTTTTTTTATTCCTCAATATCAAGTTTGAAAGAATAACTGGAGAATATGAAATTTTTTTACAGTTTAAAATTTTAATGTTTTTTATAATCTTTTAAATGGTATGAAAAATTTAATTGCAAAGAAAAAAGGTAAAAATTTAAATAATAATTTAATTCTTCGAAAAATTAATAACTTTACTAATGAACAATTACAATCATTTATTAAATATTCAGAACCCTTTATTATTACAACAAAAAACACATTATCATGAAATATATCTTTAAATAATAATAATAATTTTTAAAATTCCAAACAATATTTTAAATATAAATTCTGTTGAGATTAATATTCTTGAAAATTTATATATAATGTATAGTTTTTAAGTAAATTAATAAATCAATTTGAATATATTATATTCAAATTTAAATTTGATGTTATCTAGAAAAACGTTTATCACCTTATTTAATAAACTCAAATTTTTTTAAAAGAAAATATTTTAAATATAGTAATAAATTACCAAATATTAATGTTTTTACAAGATTTATAATTTATTACAAATTATCATATGTTTCAATTTTTAAACAAAATTTAACTACTTTCTTTATAAGTGTTAATATTCCAATACAATATCGACAATTTGGAATTTTATTCTGGTATTATCTATTCAATTATACTACTTTACTAATATAAATAATGAATGGGGTATTTCATTAGAAATAACCAATGAAAAATATTTAGTAGTCTTTCGAAATATACATGGTTTATACTCTTTCAAATTTTGGATTCATGTGAAAAAATTTCAAATAAGAAAGAAAATTTTGGTAAAGCATATTGCTATTTAAATACTAATACAAATTTATACAAATCAGATCAATGTGTAATTTGCTATGTTTTTAATTCAAATATTAAAAAATGTCAATATCAGTTAACTAAAATTTTACTCCATTCTTTTATCTATTGAAATAATACTTGGATTTATTCAAGTAGTTATAATATTAAATTAATAATAAATTGTAATGATAAAACTATTCAGATAATATTTTACTTCAGGTGTTGGTATTTTTACTCTAAAAGGTAATTGTATTATTTATAAAACTGAAAAAAAAATTATTATTTATTTTCATACAATACAAATTTATTACAAACTGATAAAATTGAAATTAATAAATATTATGGATTATCAATTCTTAAAAAATCTATTAATATAGATACTACAAATTTTCTTTTAAACGTTACCATTTTAAATATCAGATATTTATTTTTTAAATACTTTATATTATCATTGGATATTGTTAAGTGGTATAATAATATTAGTAATTATTATTTATATAATTTTTATTATTAATATATATCTAAAGAAATCTTCATTGAAACAGTATAATAATAAATCACCACATTATTGTAGTTTAAGAGACATAAATATGACTACAATTTTACCTTCATCTACACTACTACCCCCTCCTTCATTTCCACCTCCTCCACCTCCTCCTCCTCCACCACCACCTCCTCCACCTCCTCCACCACCTCCACCTTCATGGCATTATAAAGTAATTTTTGGTAAACCTCGTTTGTATCAACCACCACCATCATCATCATCATTAGGTTCCGTCAATAACTGTTATGATTCATATTTATTTTATAATAAAATATAAATAAAAAAATGACAATATTAATATATTTACTTATTCTTTATATTTTTTTATTATGTACATTATTAATATCAGGTGAACATATTCAAAATTTAAAAAATAAATTTCATTATAATAGCATAAGAAATATCATTTCAAATAATACAATAAAATGGGATAATTATATTAATAATAATAAACAATTAGAAAATAATAATCCTTTATTATTTATTTTATCAACTAATGTCAATAATAATAATAATACAAATAAAAAAATAAATTTATGTAAAATATGGGAAAATGAAATTAAATACATTAATAATGAAGGAAATCATATGAAAAAATGTTGCATTTCTCTTCCTTATCCTCTTTATGATAAAAATAATGGAGATTTATTAATGAATGCTAATTCGAACTGGCAAGAAGGATATTGGTTTGAAGTTCCATCTTCATTGTCAAATTTTTCTATTCCTTCCTGTCCATTAACCTTAGGTAAATTGATATGGGACGAGTATTCATTTAAGTGTACATGTACTACACATGGATTTTTTGAAGGTTTAAATTGTGATCAGCCTACTGACAAACTTACTTATATTAATGGGTGTAGTCGAATAGGATGGTCTCAAGATTCAAATAATGTCAATATTTCTACATTTAATCCAATTAATGATGGTGTATGTGTAGAATGTTCCATGCCAGGAATGTTACCAGTAATTGGCGAAAAAGATAATGATGGACCAGCATGTATTCATGTATATAATAATAATAATGATAATTATGATAATAATTATAATACAAATACTTTTAATGACAATAATGAAAATTATGTTGATAACTTATCGATATATGTAAAGGATCCATGTACATTTGATGTTTTAAATATTAATAATAAAAATCTTTCAAATAAATTCGTAAAGGGATATGGTTGTTCTTGCGATTATCACAGTGGGTATGTAGAAGTAAAAATACCTGCCTTAAATAATTTATTTCATGAAAATAAACTTATAAGTAATGCATGTTTAAAAATCGGACATGAACATAATATGCTTGTCCGTCATCGAACAGATTTAGCCTACTATACTTTAGCTAATAATGCAAAACCATTACAGACTCATACTTATTCACATGTAGAACCTATATTTCAAAATATAATTGAAAGAGAAATCATAAATGAACCGTCTTCTTCCTCTTCCTCATATAACTTTAATTGACACCATCAATTGCTGAGGTTCATCCTTATGACTGGATGAATCGACATATTAAATCTAGTTATAAATATCCCCATCAACCCATTTTAAGAATAAGAAATACTATTGATGATTGGCCAGTAGTAGATAAATTTAATCTCGTTAATCATTATAAACGTCGTAAAGAAACTTATCCTATTTCTGCTTATCGTCTTCTAGTATATACAGGTTTTGAGGAACAGCACTTTTATGAGACCACAGAAGATCGCTACCTTTCTAATGCTATTTGGGGGCACCCTATTGTATATAGTATATATGAGAATAGTAAATGGAATGGATTAACTACTCTTAATCCTCTTGGAGTTACAAAAGAATGGTATTTTGGAGCAACAATGTTAACTCAGCCTGGTGAAAAAGTTTGTTTAGATACAAGAGGCCGATTTAAATATAAAGAAGATCTTAAACCTGAGGTTATACCACCTGATTTAACCCTTTGAGGGTCGACAGGCCCTCTCCGAAACTCGTTCTCAGGGTCGGCCAAATTTCAAAAAAAAAAAAATTATTTTTTCTTATGAAAAAATATAGTTTTTTTTGAACATTATAGGATAAACAAAAAATTTTTACCATCAATACTTACGGAGATATGGATGCATGAAGTTTGCAGAAAATGAGCCGCGTATGGCAACAGCGGCGACTGCCGCTCACCCGGTAAACTTTGATTTACTTGTATTTGAAGGTTTGTTGTTTTTTTCACTATTTTATTTTTTCACATAACTTAAATTTGGGCCCAAGAGACCAAAGTAAGGTGCAATGTACATATATACACTCGTTGTAAAACAACACAAAAAGCACACAAACATAATTACAATATATTGTTTTTTCAAAACTGTTTACAAAAACAAACAATTTCAAAACATTGTTTATTATTATTGTTCTAATAATAAATATACCAAAAATACAGTCACTGAACATATCCTATTAGTTCTGCAGCTTGTGGAACTCTGAAAAAATGGGGTCATACACAATGGTGTTTTACTTTCTCCCTCATTCTATCTCTTTTCAATCTGTCCTCTCTTTCTATCTGTCGTCTATCTCTGTCTCACAGGTTACACATAAATACAAGTATACAATATAAATTACCTAGGATAACCCAAGAAATCCAGACAAAGTGCTATACTCTGCTTGAAGATGTGAGTAAAATGATGACACAGTCCCTTTTGGGGTCTCGAGACAGAGAGCTAGACGGATAGACAGATAGACAGGGAGCTTGTCCCAAAAACAGACAGAAATGTTAGTGTACCAGTACCAGTGTACTAGTGTTCCACCCTCCTCCTCCCTTTGCTTCCTTCCTCTTCCTCCTCTTCCCCCTACTCTTCCCCCTCTTCCCCCCACTCTCCTTATACTTCCTCTTCCTCCTCTTCCTCTTCCTCCTACCTTCCTCTTCCTCCCCCTCCTCTTCCTCCTCCTCCTCTTCTTCCCCTTCCTCCTACTCTTCCTCCTCCTCCTCTTTTTCCTCTTCCTCCTCCTCCTCTTCTTCCTCTCTCCCCTAATCTTCCTCCTACTATTCCTCTTCCTCCTCCTCTTCCTCTTATTCCCCTTCCTCCTACTCCTTCCTCCTCCTCTTCTTCTTCTTCCTCCTCCTCCTCCTCCTCCTCTGCCTCCTCCTCCTCTTGCCTCCTCCTCCTCTTGCCTCCTCCTCCTCTGCCTCCTCCTCCTCTCCTCCTCCTCCTTTCCCCCATTCTTGGAACAAGTTTGAAGAGCTTGTAGTTCATAATCACTATCATTATCATCACCAATGCTCATATGAGTCTGGGATTTTGGAAAATAGGAGTTTCCTCTTTGATTCTGGTACAACTGAACGACGGCCCAGCACCAGAGGTGGAAGGCTGTGGGTTGTCCTGGTTTTCCTCACTATTACCCATATTATGGTCATTAGTTTCGGTCAAAACCTCACCAGAAACCTGAAACTCATCTTCACTGTCACTTCCATCTGTATTAGAACTGTCACTGGGGAACAAAAGTGTCCCAATTCGCCGAGGAGTGAGGAACTTCTTACCGCAGGGCACGGTGGAAATTGTGTACTATGATGGCATTCCCACAATGCACCACTGGGTCCCAGTTTTTTTTCCTACTGTGCACACCCACCACACAGACCCATTCTCTCACATCAAGGCTTGTCAGCCTTTTCCTGCGAGATTTGAGGCCGCTAGAATTTATGCGTACTAGTACGTCAAAAACCCCTACGCGTAAGACGTACTAGTACGACCAAAACCCTCAAAGGGTGTTAAAAGAATTAATTAATGAACAAAATGTAAAAAATTATCCTTCAATTAATTATGTATCATATACAGTAGATTATTAAAATGTAATAATAATATATTATTAACTAGTTGTGTTGTTTGTTTCATTTAATATATGATAAATAATATCTGAATAATTTTTTTTATTTAAAATACTATCACCTAAAATATAGGCCAATCCTATTAAAATTAAAGTAGCTGTTATAATTTTTATAATATTTTCACTTTTTTTTTTAATTTTTTTTAAAAACTATGTTTTTTATTCCAATAAATGGATATATATAGTGTCATTCATTTTTTTAATATAGATTTATTTTAAAAAAAATACAGAAAATAAGATTTATTTTTTTTTTATTTACTCTTCTAACATTTCATTAGTTCAATATCTCTCTTCTTATTTTCTTACATAAAGAATAGTATTAATTATTGTAATTATTGTCAAGAAGCAAGCTAAAGACCCAATAATACCATGATATATATCCACTTCATATTTGTGTGAGAGGTTCCATCTGTTATAATCATTTACTTTAGGTGAGAATGGTGATACATTATATTCATTCATAACTTATGTTATAACAATAAATAACATGATGCCGAAGTAATATTAAAATTTAAGTAAGTGAATACTGGCATTTCCGAACATATTTCTTTCTTTTGTTTTTTATTACATAAAAAAATAACAATGGCTTTTACCTAGATATATAAAATGTATTTAAAATCACAAGAGAAAATTTTTTTTTAAGATTAAGAAATATTTAACATTTTCTATATATAAACTTTACTAGAAAGAAATCAAATTTATAAGTAATATTATAATGGATAAATAAAATTGCAAACATTATTTAATTAGAGGAGAGAGATTTTTTAAATAATTAAAAGTTTTATAAAATGTTTAGCAAGGAAACACTTTTTTTGATCATATGATGCAATAATTGAGGATTCATTTTCTGTAAGTATGATGATGATTTTAAAAGAGTTAAAATAAAAACAAAAAGTAATATATAATTAAAATATTAACAAACTTATTAAACCTTATAAATATTTTTTACCTAATAATAAAAAGAAATTAATAACCAAAAAAAATGATATTATCATTAAGAAAAAGAAAAAAATTTCGTTTTTTTTAGATGAGATGAAAAATATTTTCACTTATTAGTTTTTTTTTTTAGGGAATAGTAGAGGGGTAATAATTTATTTTAAAAATGAAGACTCCCTGTTTCCAAAGGAAACCCAATGGGAATTCCATGCAAGAATTAGAAATTCGAAATCTGCAACTGTTGGCTAAGGTAAAAAATAAGGTGATGGCTGAGATGTAGATAGGAACCCCAAAAAAATTTTTTTTCATTTATTTTTTTAACTAAAATTCAATTAATTTTAAAAAATCAAGGGTATAATTTTTTAAAGTCAAAAAATTTAAAAATGAAAAATTTTGCATCTTTTAAAATACATAAAACTGGTTTTCCCCTTTCCCAGAATCTAAAATGTTTTTAAAAAAAAAACGATTTTTAAAATTTAGTCAAAGAATTTCTTAAAAAAGGTTTAATCTACATTCTTTAAAAAATTGAAAGATTCCCTCGAAGTTTTTAAATTTAATAAGTTGATTTGAATTTTTAACTTTATAAATCACTGAATTTCTCTTAAGGTTTTATTATCAAGACCTATCCATTGTTTTTCCCATTAAAATTCAAAATTTTTTATCAAAATAACTATTTAATTTTCCCTTTTCCATTTATATAATTTTTAATAATCTTTTAAAAAATCAGATAAAACAATGATTTTCTTCCCTAAATTCCTAAATTTTTAGTAAAAGTAAAAATTTTTTTTACAATCCGTTTTTTCTTTTTTCCCCTTGGTAGAGTATATTCTCCTTCTGCATGTTTTCCCTTACCAAACAATATTGATATAATTAAAAAATTTTTTACTGAAATTTTTCTATTTAACAGAAAAAATATTATCAAAGAATTAAAAATTAATTAAAATTTTTTAAAAAACGATATGCAGGTGAAGATTTATGAAACTTTACAATTTTTAAAATTTTCTTCTTTTTTGTTACTTTTTACAATTGTAGCATCTAAAAAAATTCCATATGAAAGCTGATCTTTTTGTTAATGCTAGTTTTTGTTTTAAAAAATTAAAAAAATTTTTTTAAAAACAGGGATATTGGGATCTTCATAATGGAACTTTTCAACTGGTGGAAGTTTACCCCTTTTAATTCCATTTTTAACAAATTTTAATATATTTTTAAAAAATTTTAAAATTTAAAAAAAAAAAAAATACTATAAAAAAATAAAACAAAAATACTTTTTACAAAATAATAACACAGTGATACTATGGAAAATGAAAAATACTTTTTACCCCCACCAAGACAACAACAACATTCCCCCCCCTCCCTATTCTCATTTTAAAATCTGAAAATAAACCCATTATAAGGAAATCTCCAAGAAAAAAAAATAATAAACTTTATTTATCTCTTAATAAAAAAATTTAGAAGAAGAAAAGGAAAAAAAGAAGAAAAAAGAAGAAGAAGAAGAAGAAGAAAGAATACTAATATAAAAAAATTTTTCAAAATTTAAATCAAGAGCCCCCGTCACAAGGGATCTAATTTAATAAAACACAAAAAAAAATTTCGAAACATTTTATCAAATTGAAAAAAATAATTTCAATTATAATTTTTAACGTTTTTTTTTGGACTATTTGGGGGGTAATAATTGGTTATTAGGATTAAATTATTTTATTAACAAATTTTTTAAAAAATT
>NW_026474772.1:0-10621 GCF_026875155.1 Cherax quadricarinatus
GTTTTTTAAGTGTATATTGTTTCAGTAGATTATAAAACCTAATAGACATATAGTGAAATAATAATAGTAAAATATAATGTGCTATTAAGACTAAGTATATCAATAGCACCTAACAGTTACTGCACTAATGTTATAATTAACTTTATACAGTAGACAGTAAGAAAAAAAATAGGTTTTAAAATAGTAGTACCTAACTTTGTTTTGTATTGCACTAACTATATTATAGACTGCATACACTAGACAGCAAAAAATATACAGTGGACCCCCGCATAACGATATTAATCCGTTCATGAGAGCTCATTGTTATGCGAAATTATCGTTATGCGAATGAATTTTCCCCATAAGAAATAATGGAAATCAAATTAATCCGTGCAAGACACCCAAAAGTATGAAAAAAAAAAATTTTACCACATGAAATATACATTTTCCTACACACAAAGAGAAGGATACATGCACAATAGTAGAGTAGTACATGCACAATATATATTGTGCATGTACTACTCTACTAAATGAAGAATAAATGACACTTACCTTTATTGAAGATGCAGCAATGACTGATGAGACACTGTGTCCTGGGAGTGCCTTTTCCTCCTGAGTACTGTAGGTCCTGTTTGGCATTTTCTTCCAGAACAGGCCTTATCACACTGTGTATGCCACTACGATTCTTAAATCTCTCAAACCACCCTTTGCTGGCTTCAAATTCACCAATATGAGCACTAGTTCCAGGAGTTTTTTCCTGTTCACCTGGGTGTTAGTCGACTGGTGTGGGTTGCATCCTGGGAGAAAAGATTAAGGACCCCAATGGAAATAAGTTAGACAGTCTTCGATGACACTGACTTTTTTGGGTTATCCTGGGGGCAAATCCTCTGGGTTAATTGTTTCTTGGTATTCTCAATAAGCCACACCAACAACGGTGCTACAGCAGCAGCAGCAACAGCTGACAGTGCTACAGCAGCAGCAGCTGACAGTGCTACAGCAGCAGCAGCAGCAGCTGACAGTGCTACAGCAGCAGCAGCAGCTGACAGTGCTACAGCAGCAGCAGATGATGCTACAAACAGCAGCAGATGGTACTACAGCAGCAGCAAACAGCAGACGGTACTACAGCAGCAGCAGCTGATGGTGGTACAGCAGCAGCAGCAGCTGACAGTGCTACAGCAGCAGCAGCTGACAGTGCTACAGCAGCAGCAGTGTCTGACAGTGCTACAGCAGCAGCAGACAATGCTACAGCAGCAGCAGACAATGCTACAGCAGTAGCAGATGGTACTACAACAGCAGCAGCAGCAGCAGCTGACGGTGGTACAGCAGCAGCAGCAGCTGATGGGGCTACAGCAGCAGCAGCAGCAGCTGACCCGTGCTACAGCAGCACATCAGCTGACAGCGCAGCAGCAGCAGCAGCTGACAGTGCTACAGCAGCAGCAGATGATTCTACAGCAGCAGCAGACGATGCTACAGCAGCAGCACCCGGTACTACAGCAGCAGCAGCAGCAGCTGACTTTTGTACAGCAGCAGCAGCAGCTGACAGTGCTACAGCAGCAGCAGCAGCTGACAGTGCTACAGCAGCAGCAGCAGCTGACAGTGCAGCAGCAGCTGACGGTGGTACAGCAGCAGCAGCAGCAGCAGCTGACAGTGCAGCAGCAGCAGCAGAAGCTGACAGTGCTACAGCAGCAGCAAACGATGCTACAGCCAAAACAGCAACGGTACTACAGCAGCAGCAGCAGCTGACGGTGGTACAGCAGCAGCAGCAGTGAATGGTTGCTACAGCAGCAGCAGCAGCAGCTGACAGTGCTACAGCAGCAGCAGCAGCATCAGCAGTTGACCATGGTACCACAGTATTTTGATAATATTTCTCACCCTTTTTTTCCACAGGTTGGCACTAGAAGCTTTCTTGGGGGCCCATGGTATCTTTTTTTGCAGATAAAATCACCAAAAACACTGTAATAATACGAATTTTTATTTGTATCTTGGATGTTACGCGGAGGCTGGCTTGTAAACAATGCCACCACGGAACAGTGAGGCTGGCTAGGCCGCATTTTTAAACGCGCCCCTCGGAGAATAGTTTGAGGGGTTTTTTTAGCAGTATGCGGGGCAAATCTTAGCGATAAAATTTCGGTATGGGGATTTAACGTTATGTGATCCAGTGGTATGGGGGGGGTCCACTGTATTTCTAAAACTAATGGAGGATGGTAAAAAACTTTAGAAATTAAAAAAAATAAAATTTCATACAAATATAAAAAAAAAAAATTAAATTTTGTAACCTTTTAGGCAAAAAAAAGGTGATCTTGGTTCAAACAAGAGTGTAAACTAAAAGGGTGGATTAGACACTTGGGTAATTCACTGCTGTCAGATTGACAAATGGTAATAAAAATTAGGGTTTTATAGAAAATAATGGATAAAAAAAATAGGGGTTTCATAACACATTTTGGGGAAAGTGGGAAAAACTGTATTTTTTTCTGACTCAGTTAAACCAATCACTTAAAATTTTCTTGTTTAATTTCACTGAGTTCAGTAGAACGAAATTTTCCCCTTCCCTGTTGATTCCTTCTTGACTGCAATTTTTTCCCCCCTTTTCAAAGCACGGGGATTTTTCAGTTGTATTGTAGCTTTTTTAAATCTTAGGGGAAATTTTGTTTTTTTTGGGTCAGGCACTCTTTGACATCAACATCTGTTTTCATATTAACAGATACCCTTTAATACCTTTAAATTTGTAGCTAGAGTTGAACTTTGTATCCGATTTCTTTCCATTTGAAACAATCCTTTACACCCTTTTGTCATCATGGGTTTGTTGGATGATCTTGGGTAAGTTGTAGAGTGGTTTGTTTACATTTTCATAAGTTATATTTAGTGGAAAAGGGGTTGCTTTTTACTACAACTGAATGGGCAGTTGCGGTTGGTCGAAGTGTCGGGAAGTTGTTCATAACATTTGAATTGTAAGCCCACTCTTGCCTTTCTTCTTGATTTTGGTGTTTATTTGGGAAACTTGATCTTTGGGTGGTTAGGGTGTCCCAGACGGGTGGGGGGTGTTGCATATTTTGTTCCAGTGTATTTAGTTTTTTTAAAGATTTGTGACTTGCCGGGGGTATTGTTATTGGTTTTTTAATTCCTTTAAATTTTCCCCGGGGTTAACATTAAATTGGAGTTTAAAATTTTCCTCTTTTCCTGAGTTAAAAATGATGATTTTTTTTATTCTGATTTTTAACAAGTTTAGCTTTTTCGGGGTCAGTAATGTTCTTTCAAACCCATGGAAGGAATTATTTGGATTTTTTGGGGTGGTGGTCTTTTTGTTGTTGTTTGGTGAGTGTTGTGGTGAGGGGTGGTGGGGGTTGCATCCTTCGGGCTGACATAGAAAATTTTTACTTGTAGTAATTTTCTCTTATGTGGTGTTAGGAGTCTTTTGGTTTGTTAGGGATCTTCTGTTTTTGCCCTGCCCCTGGCCTTTTTGACTGGTTTCGAAAAATTTAGGTGATGGTAAGGGGTGATTTATGAAGTTACACTTCACCTGGAGTGGGTGGGTGGGGGTACACAATCTTCCGTTGGGTAATATTGCATATTTTTGGGGGTTTTCCCTGAAATTGATTATATCATTCGGGGCTCTCACATTCAGTGTTGTGGTCTTTACTGGGCCATCACGTGTTGTTAGGAACCTTGGTGGAAAGTAAAATAAGGAACAAGGATCTTGCGTTGCTGCCCCACTGCCCCACTAATTTTTTTTAAGTCATAACACCCCATCTCTCACGGGGTTGGGGTGCCCAAAAAAAGAAGAAAAAATTTTCACCATACTAAAACCATCATTGTTTTGCAGGATACTAAAAAGCAAATCAATAAAATAAAAACAATCAAGTTTATTTTTCTATAAAGTTACAATGCGGGGGTTTAATTAAAGGATATTTTTGGTTTTACATATACTTAAACTAATTAAAGAAAGGGCCACTATCACCCCACATGATAGGCTTTTTTGGGAAAGAACATAAAAAGAAGGAACACTGCAACAGGCCCACTGTCCCATGGAGCGGTCCATTCCCCCCCGTTTAGGCCAATGATCCACCCTCCCGGGATCACCCATGCCCCACCCTTTGGTCCCCCCCCTAAAGGGGATGGGCACTGCACCAGACCCAGCAGCAAAACTTCGGGTCAAAACTCAACCCACCACACCCACCATGTATTTACAAACCCTTTTTTTAAAACTACAAAACTTTTTTACCGAAAATGTACTCGGGAGTTTGTTCCACTCATCCACAACTCTATTCCAAACCAGTGTTTTCCAGTCTTTCCTAAAACTGAATTTTTCCAACTTGAAAACATTGCTGCGAGCCCCCTGTTTTGGCGGGAAATTTTCTATGCATTTACATCCCTTTTTTTTCCTGTTTTTCATTTTACACCTGATCAACCTCATAATTTACATCTTTAGAAGATTAGATTGGGGGCCTCATTTCCTCAAGGAAATTTTTCTGATACGGGATCATCTTTGTCATCCCCTCTGTACGTTTTCCAGAGCATTTATACCCATTCTCTAATACGGTGACCAGAACTGAGCGCATAGACTAAATTAATTAAAAACTCTATATTGTTACAGTTTATGGAGCATTTTGGGTTTTAAAGGGCTAAGTACAGGGGACCCTGGGTTAACCCTTTAAAACCCTTCCAAGACTACCCTTTTAAAACCAATTTAGCCTTCATCCAAATTAATTTTCTCCAAAAAAATAACGGAAACCCAAATTAAATCCATTCCAACGCCCAAAAGGTTTAAAAACAAAAAAATTTTCTTTTACATAAAAAACTTTTCCCCAACAGAAACGAATGGAAACATGCAAAAAAACAATAATTAAATGTCACTTACAATTATTGTGGAGTTGTTGATGAGTGATGTGCCACCCAAAGGGGAGATTAAAGTTTCCTGTTTTTGAAGGGGAACCCCCCTTCTGTAAAGACTTCAGTCCCAAATCCTCTGGAGGGGTTACCTCCCTTGTGTTTTTTTAATGCCTAGGTCAAGTTTGAGAGTCACGGGGCCCCCTGTTGCAAAAAATTGTTCCCCAGAAACTCTGTTTCCATCACCCTTGGGTTTTCCCCTAAAATGGGACACAAGATTTATTGTACATGTTGCCAATATTGTTTGCAACAGCTGTACGGAAAAAATTTATCCAAAATGCTGCACCTTCGAAAACATTGTCACTTTTCCCTTAACCCTTGATGAAGCAATTCCCTCCGTCTCTCTTCCTTTTTGCTCTGAAGCATTTCCCCTAGTTTTGGATCTTTACGTTGCACCTCAAGCTCTTGCTGTCTGCAGTGGTTAGTTTTTCATTGTCATTCTCACCAACTCTACCCATCCTTTCCCAAAACCTCCAACCCCAAGGATTTCCCCCAATGAACAATAGTTTTCCATTGTGGCTGGGCCCTGAGGGTTAGACCAAAACCCTTAAAAAATCCCTCTGTTGTACATTTTTTTGGGCCACGTTTCCTCCAAGAATTTCAAACCTGCAAGCCTCCCTCCCAACCTTTTCCTAAAAGGGTTTTATGCAACGTGGATACTGAATGATCTTTCCAAAAACTCTTTAGGTCTTCATGCTGAGGTCACTTCAAACATTTTTGAACACGGGTTTTGTGTGGATTTTTTTGAAGTTTGCAGTGCCCTGCGGTTTAGGGGCTGGGGGGGAAGGAGTTGTTTTAGGAGGCAAAAACCCTTTAATGAAGCTAAACCCCCCCTGAAATTTACTCTTGCAAGTCTGAGGATGGCAGGAAAAAATTTCCATGACCAGGGGGCACTTAGTGACAATTTTCTTCCCAGGAGGTTTTTTTCACAGGGGGGGCCAAGCACTCCAAAAACCGCCCACGAAAATTTCCCTATGACCAATGATTTAGTGTTATTCCACATCACACACAAATTACCTTAATGATATTGTTTTTCTTGAACACTCGGATTTTAGGTGATACACCCCTAAAGGCTTCCATTGCAATCACCAATAGCTTATTACACAAATTAATTTCCCCGTCTTTCATAGGCTTTTCCTGACAGTGCCTTTTCCCCGGGGAAAAGTATGCCCTGTTTGACATTTTCTTTTCCCAAAAAAGGGCCCTTTTTTTTCACAAATTAAAAACCTTTTTTCAGGTTTTAAGTTTAGTCCTTGTACTCCTTAAAGTCCTGTACATATTTTTCAGCCATTTTTGTCGAACTGGCAGCCTCCCCTGCCTTTCCAACTGGTATGCCATACAATTCTTTAAAACTCTCAAACCAACATTTGCTGGGGTTAAATTCTCAGCACAGCACTATTTGGAGGCATTTTTTTTAATTAATCACATGCATCTTCCTTGCCTTTTCAAATATTATTGACTGAAATTACTATCCCCCTGATAATTGTTTCTTGTTATGACCCAATAACATCTCTCCACATCTTCGATATTTTCAATTTCCATTTTGGGAATCACACTTGCACCTTTTGCAACAACAGCTTCCTTTTATTGCCCTTTTGTTGTCAAGATAGAGTATGGCTGAATGGGGTTTGTTGTTAACTTCTTTACTCCAATATGACTTCACTTTCGTACTTTTTTATTTTCTCCTTTTTTCAATTCAATGTACACCTACCCTTTATCCCCCAGGGTTGCACCAAAGCTTTCTTTGGGGCCCCGGGGGTGGTTTTTTTAGTGGTTACAAACACTAAAAACAGTGGAATAATATGAAATATTGCAGATAAAACTGGAAATTTACAGCAATGGCTTGTAAACATGGATACTGGCTGGGAATGGTAATGGCCGGCCCCTCACGGGGCCGAGCGGACACGTTCAGGGTGAAAACTCCTCACCAAATTTTTTTGGGGTTATCTGACCATTTTTTTATGCCAAAGTGAAGCGTTATCCAATTTTGGGATAAACCAATCCAGGCGACGTCCGGGTGTTCACTGTAACTACATTACAGTTCGTAAAGTTAGCAATGTGAATGGTTTTGTTTTTTTTACAAAAATAGTTTTATTTTTGGGGTTTACAGGCAAACTTTACTAGTTAAGATCTTTGGGAAAATTTACATGACCCTCAACCATCAATTTTTAAATTTATTCCAGAGAGCTTGTCCTTAGCCGAATTTATCATTTGCGAATTAATTTTCCCCATAAAAAATGGAAATCAAAATTAATCTGTTCCCGGACAGCCAAAAGTATTAAAAAAAAATTTTTTTTTTTAGAAATAACATTTCCCTACAAGAAAAAAAGAGACATGAATAAAAACTACTTAAAAAATGCTAATATGACACTTAGTTTTTCTGAAATATTGATGACTATAAGACACTATTTTTCTTGAACCCCGGGATTCAGAGTGATACATAGTAAAGCTTCACCTTGAATCCCTATTAGCATTATTACAAAACTTGAGAGTTTCTTGTCTTTCATAGGGTTTTGGCCTGGACCCCCTTTTCCCCCCTTTAGTAATTAGGGCCTGTTTTGGGGATTTTTTTCCAAAACAGGGCCCGTTTTTTACAATTAAAACTTGTTGGGGGTTTTTAAATTTTTTATGCTGGTCTCCTTAAAAACCTGCACAATTTTTTAGCCATTTTTTTGTCAGAACTGGCGCCTCACCCGCCTTTAAATGTGTATCCACTATATTTTAAATCTCTCAAACCAGCATTTTTCTGGCCTTAAACTCACCAACACAGCACTATTTAAGGGATTTTCTTAATGGTCCCATGCAGCTGCCTTCCTTTACAATATTATTGACTTAGAAACACATCTCCTGAAATTGTTTCTCATTTATCCACACCAACAACGTCTCTCCACATCTTTTTAGTACATGGACCCCTGACCATGAAGCATCGCTAACAAAAAAATTGCCTAAAAAAGCATTTTTTGGGAAAACTTTTTGGGCCCAAACCCAAAAATGAAAAACCAACTAACACATTTACCCGAACTGTCCCGTGTCCCTCGGCTTATGCCCTTACCTGCCGCCTTCGGAGGTGCCGTGTTTACAAACCAGTGCAGTCTTTCCCTGATCATTCGGTACATTTTTTATTCCCCGGTTTTTTGTGCTTGCAACTGTAAATAATGGGGCCCCAAAAAAGTTCTAGTGCCGACCCTTTTGGGAAATAGGGTGAGAATTACAGGAGAAGTAAAAAAGAGATAATCACAAATTATGAAATGGGGGTGCATGTCTCCAGCTGGCCATTTTTTATAACAAACCCCAAAAACCAAAACCCTTGCTACTATTTTTGGGCCAAAAAAAGGGAATCAAGGAACTGTTGTTCAAAGGGACGTATGTTTTTGAAACAGAATCGCAAGTACTCGAAAATGTTAAAAAATGAGGTTGTGGGGGGGATGGGAAGAGTTGTGGGGAAGATGATGAAGAATAACCATGATGAGCGCAAGAGATCGCAACAGCAAGAGCCACAACTGAGGAAATTGTTTCAGTGGAGGGGAAAGAAATGGAGGAATTGTCTTTCAAAGATTTAAAGGAAAATTTTTGCAAAGTGGGTTGACTCCAAACCTTTTTGGATGAAAATCACCCTGATGCAGCTATTTCAACTGTGCTGGGGACTTTTTAAAAATGAAATGTTGTGGCCCTTTTAGGGAAAAACTTAAAAGGGAAACAAGGTACAGAAACTCAAGGGGTAGAGTTTTGTCGACAGGTCCCGTACTCTCAAATTTCCCCCCTGGGATTAAAACAAGTAGGGAACTAACCCCAGAAAAGGGAAATTTGGTAGCTAAAACCTTTTGAAGAGGATTCCCCTTTCCCCCACAATAAACCTCTATCCCCCTCCTCCCTTCCAAATTATCACACATCTTCAATAAAGGTAAGGTCACTTATTCCTCATTTTTACAATATTTATTGTGCATTTCCTTCTTTTTTTTGTTAGGAAAATGGTTTTCATTTAAATTTTTTTTTAACTTTTGGGTGTCGGGAAAGGATTACTGTAATTGGATTTCCTTATTCTTATGGGGGAAAAATTTAAATTTTAAACAATAAATTCGCCTAAAGATAAGCTCTCTGGAAAAGGGTTAATACATTGGGGCGGGGCCCCTGATTTTCGACCCCTGTTTTTGAAAGCTACTTGCACCTTTCACAACAAAAGCTTCCTGATTTCCTTTTTTTTTTGGTCAAGATTAGCGATGTTGAATGGATCGTTTTTTAACCTTTTCCCAAATCGAGATATGCACCCCCCCTCATACTTTGCAGCATCTCTTTATTTTAAACGAAAGTAACCTCACCCTTTTTACCAAATGGGTGGCACTAGAACTTTCTTGAGGCCCACATTTTTATTTAGCAGTTTACAAAAACTAAAAACGCTGGAATAATACAAAATAATACAGGTATGCGTGGAATCATCCTCACTGGTTTGTAAACAATGGGACAATGGCTGGTAATGGAGTAGTGGTGGGACCACTCAGGGGTATGTGGACACATTGGGATAAGCCCCTTTGCTGAGTTATTTGGGATTAGCTGAGGAATTTTATGCCAAAATGACCATTAGCCGATTTTGGTCAGCCAATGCATCCTTTAGCCCAAGTTCACTGTACCTCCAGTCCCATCTATAACTCCCCCCACTCGGTTTTTTTTTGACAATCCCTTTGTTCCCTAGGCTTAAATTTTTACTACCCCATAATTTTTTTATTATTTTCATCAAAATTTTTGAAGTTCCTCTCCACTCTATCATCTCTCTCCTTTTGCACCTTTACCCCTCTCTTCACCTTTTTTTACACTCCATATACCCGCTCTTCAAAACTAATGACACTTCTGCTTTGAAACCTCTCAAACTACCTTTTTCTCTTTTTTCACACCCTTTACTTCATTTTCCCCCCAATCACTCCCCTTTTCCCCCTGCCCCCCCTTTTTTAGCCACAAACTTTTTGCCCCCAATTAATAAGCATTTTTTAAACTATTCCCAAACTTCTTCAAACCCCCCCCCCTCTACTTGCACTAGCCTTTTCTTTACATTAATTCTTATGAGAAATTTTCGGTTTTCAGCCTTTTCAGATTTGGCTACATTCTGGAACAGTTATGCCAATTACCCAGGGTCAACATAGATGTGCAAAAACAACTGTCTTTTTGTGAATTGTTTTCGAAAAACAAAGCCCAAAAATTTTCTTTTTAAAAATTAACCCTTTCAGGGCTGAGAGGCCCTCTCAGAATTTGTTTCAGGGTCGGGAAGATTTAAAAAAAAAAAAAAAAATTTTTTTGAAAAGATAGAGAATTTTTTCCCGATCAAAAACACCAAAAGTATAAAAATTTATGGAAAACTTAGGAATTAGCTCTCGCGAAGTTAGCGGTTCGACTGATTACGCATCGGGGATTTTGCCCAGTTTTTAGCCCCCTTTTCAGCCAATTCCAAAGTATATCCCACAAAAATCATAACTATTTTCCCAGAACTCCTTTTTTTCTCTCGAAAGATCAAGAAACCCCCCATTTACCGATTTCAACTATCCAATACGTGGTCAAATTTACAATTTTTCCAAATTTTACACAAATTTTAAAAGATGCCCAAATTTTCCAAAAAAGGGTCCCGAAAAAAACAAGAAAGACTTTCCTGCACTAAAATAACTTTCCTCTGTTATTTTCATTTTCCCCGGCCCCCCTTACTTTCCCTTTTTTTTCCATTTGAATTTTTTTTTCTCACAAAGAAATAGAAGATTTTCTGTTATGCAACTACGCA
>NW_026474773.1:0-28915 GCF_026875155.1 Cherax quadricarinatus
CAAGGGTCCTTTTATAGTTTACCAAAGAGACGGAACCAAGTGTGAGGTCAGCCTGTTGACCTCAGTTGATCTACAACACCCATCAACAAGTCTTGACATCTCACTACAGATCACAGAACACTCATTTTTTTACACATCTCCACAGAACACAAAATCATAACTATAATAATCTAAAATCACGCATCTCAAAACCACTAAGATCACCAAAACTAAGATCAACGACTAATACATGATCACCTGCTATGTCAAGATCACTAAATTTGTTGTGATCATGTCATGCTGGTGATTATGTCTTAGATTTATCTGTACATATGTTTTAGTTGGTGGTTACCATGTTCTAAGTGTTTGTGTTAGGTTTGTGTTCATGTTAAGTCTAATTGGTGGTCATCATGTCCAGGTATTTTAGTTTTGGGCTCACATGTCTTAGGATATGGAGTTCATGTCTCGTGTTTTTTTTTTTGTGTGTATGTGTGTGTGTGTGTGTGTACATGTCATGTATTAGTTGTTGGGTATGCCCAGAGTGTTCATGTCATGGAATTTGTGCTTATGTCTTAATTGGTGGTTATGTCTTAGATCTTTGCGTTCATGTCTCATGTTTCAAATTTTTGTGTTCATGTCATGTATTAGTTGGTTGTCATATTATAGTTGTCTTGTCATGGATATTGTCGTGGATTTTTTTGATGTTGTATGTGTTTGTATGTGATGTGTATCTGTGTGATGTTCTGTGTGTTTATGTGTTAGGTTTGTGTTCATGTTAAGTCTTAGTTGGTCATCCTGTCCAAGTGTTTTAGTTGTTGGCTAACATGTCTTAATTTTTTTGTTCATATCATATAATAGTTGTCAGTCATGTTACAGTGTTCATGTCATGGTTTTTTGTCTTATTTTTTTGGCTATGTCTTAGATTTTTTGTGTTCAAAGTGATCATGTCTTAGTTTCTGATGTTCATGTTACGTCTTAGTTGCGGGCTATGTCTTTGATTTTTGTATACATGATATATTTTAGTTCGTGGTGATCATGTTTCTAAGTGTTTGTGTGATAGGTTTGTGTTCATTTTTTTATGCTCATGTCATAAGTTTAAGTCTTAGTATAATCCTACGGGTTTAGCGCTTCCCCCTTGATTATAATAATAATAATAATAATAATAATAATAATAATAATAATATAGTTTGGTGGATGAGATGTAATTTTCAGTTAATAATATGTGTGATTGAGAATGTAATTTGGTGGTTGAGTTAGAGATGTAAAATGTTATTTGTAAGTATTCAAATGATATTTATGAGTAATTCAAATGTTATCTGGGAGTGTTCAATGTTATTTGGGAGTAATCAATGATATTGGGAGTAATCAATGTTATTTGGGAGTAATCAATGTTATTTGGGAGTAATCAATGATATTTGGGAGTATTCATGATATTTGGGAGTATTCAGTGATATTTGGGAGTATTCAGTGATATTTGGGAGTATTCAATGTTATTTGGGAGTAATCAATGATATTTGGGAGTAATCAATGATATTTGGGAGTAATCAATGATATTTGGGAGTATCAATGATATTTGGGAGTAATCAATGATACTTGGGAGTAATCAATGATATTTGGGAGTAATCAATGATATTTGGGAGTAATCAATGATATTTGGGAGTAATCAATGATATTTGGGAGTATTCAATGATATTTGGGAGTATTCAATGTTATTTGGGAGTAATCAATGATATTTGGGAGTATTCAATGATATTTGGGATATTCAATGTTATTTGGGAGTAATCAATGATATTTGGGAGTATTAAATGTTATTTGGGAGTAATCAATGATATTTGGGAGTATTCAATGATATTTGGGAGTATTCAATGTTATTTGGGAGTAATCAATGTTATTTGGGAGTAATCAATGATATTTGGGAGTAATCAATGATATTTGGGAGTATTCAATGATATTTGGGAGTATTCAATGATATTTGGGAGTATTCAATGATATTTGGGAGTATTCAATGATATTTGGGAGTATTCAATGATATTTGGGAGTATTCAATGATATTTATGAGTATTCAATGATATTTGTGAGAATTCAAATGTTATTTGTAAGAATCAAATGTTATCCCAAAGTTATTTTAAATAGATGGCGTTGTGATTTCCCTTCAGGTAACGAAAAGAGATTGAAAGATATACACAAAAAATGACATGATGAAATTAAGACGAAATGTTTAAAAAATGAGATGTTCTATGTCTTAGTAATATGATCTTGGTTATCGTTTTTTGGGGGGAAAGAAAAAATATGTGTTAGTTGATGTTGACCTTTCATTCGAGTGAGCTTGATTTTAAAAATTTTCCAAGGATTAGGTGCCATGATTTTTTGTGTAAAATGTTTTTATAAAAATGACGTTTTCTGGAACGTAGTTTTATGATCTTGACCTAATTAGTGACATTTTGAGTTGGGGGAATAAAACTAAAAAATTGTGTCTTGGGGGTTAGAGGGAAAAAAAAATGAGACGGGAAAAATTGGTGTAAAAGTTATGAGTTTTTGTGATTGATTTTTTGGGGGTTAAGGATGTGATTTGTGAGCAAGTTCTATACTCTCTTCAAAAAGGGGCTCTCATATGTTAGTTTTTAGTATAATCCTAGGGGGTTTACGCTTCCCCCCCTTGATTATAAAATAAAAATAAAATAATAATAATAATAATAATAGCCCTAATGCTATGCTAGAAATAAGGGGCTTTGGCTTTCGCTCTTATCGTATTTTTTTTTTGTCCCTCTGTAAGTGTGCTAAAAATTTAAATAAATAAATAAAAAAAAAAGTAATTTATTTTTAAGTGATCTTGGCAATAGAAGTGATCTTTAATATGTTTTTGGGGTTTTCATGTTTTTAGTTGATGATCATCTTAATTTTGGTGATCTTAGGGGTTCTGAGATAGCAAAGTTAATTTTTTGGTAGTTACTTAGGGGATTGGTGGTTATGTTTGTTTTTTTGAGGAATCGTAAAAAAAATGAGTGTTCGTGATCTATAGTGAATTTTAGGCTTGTTGAGGGGTTTTGTAATCAACTGAGGTCCAGGCTGTCTCACAATTTTTTACCTTGATCCACCTCGTTGAAAAACGGAAAAAAGACCCAGGGTGGGTAAAACCCCCCAAATATTTTTTAAATATAAATATATATAATAAATAAAATATAAAAATATATAATTATATATATATATTATATATATATAAGGGGGAAATCCCCATTACTGGGGGGTGGGTTGAGACAGGGTGTCTTTTGATGATTCCAAAAAATTTGTGTAGGGGGGGGTCAGGTGAGTTATAAGTTGACCCACGAACCAAATGCAAATTGCACAAGTGTTCTTATCCCAGTCGGGAATGCACCTAAAACCCCTCTCGGGAGGTTTTTCACGACCCCACCACATAAAAAAAATTCCTTTTGTGCATAACTCGGGGTTTTATGTGGGTTGGGGAAATATCGATGGAGAACTGGGTTTGACTTGTACTTTTATTGAATTACAAAATAAAAAAAAAATTGGGGTGTTGTGTCTTTTGATTATGTGAAAAGTTCTTTTGGGGGTTGGGATAGGGGTGTAGGAAGTGGGGGGAGATTGGGGGGGTTGAATGCTGTAGTGAATGGGGTAATGGAGGTGAATGCTGGGAGATGGGGGGATGTGAAAATGTGGATTATGAGTGAAAAATGGTCTTTTTTTGTTTTGAAAAATAAAAATGTTAGTGGACAGTGGAAGTGTTATTTTTGTGGGAATTAAACAGCGAAAAACCCTGTGAATGGGAGATGGGGTGCAGGGTATGAGTGGGGGAAGAGGGGAGGGTGAGGTCGGGTTGGAGGTGGGGGGAAATGGGGGGGAGGTCATGGTAGTGGGGGGAAAGGGGGAAGGGGGCAGTGAGGTGCATGGTAGTGGGGTCAGGGGGATGGGGGTGAGTGCATGGTAGGAGGTAAAGGGGAATGGGCATGAGGTGCGGGTGTGAGGTGCAGGGGATGGGGGGGAGGGCGGGTAGTGGGGTAAAGGGAGATGGGGCAGTGAGTGCGGTAGTGAGGTGGGGGGGAAAGGGGGGGTTTGGGGGCATGGTGGAGGTCAGGGGAATGGGGGTGAGGGCAGGGATGGGGTACGGAGATGGGGGTGAGGTGTAGGGGTTTCGGGGGAAGGAGGAGGGGGGTGAGTTTTCCCCAGATTGTATCTTTTTTTTCCCTTTTTTTTTTTCCAAAAAATTGTGTGTAACAATAAATGATGTAAGAGTCATTAATCACTTGAGAAATATCAAAAAATTAGTTTTTTTACTAAAAAAAAAAAAAAAATGTGTAATGATTCACCTTTGTGTTTTCAAATAAAAATGGGAAAGTGTCTACATTCATAAATATTTTGCCATGTTTTCCAAGAGAAATTTGTCCTTGGACCGAAGGTTCCCAATAACGTGCCCCAAAAATGGGGGTTTTACCAAAGGGAAACCTTCACAAAATCACAAAATTTCGTAATGAAAACATTGCAAACAAACCATACCACGGGCGGGTTTTTGAACCCGCGGTCAGAAGTCCAAAACTCCCGACCGTCGCGTTAGCCATGACCTTTATAAAAGAACGTTGTTTTGGTGTCCGCGTGACGTCACACCCCACCGGCTTTCCGTTATTCACCTAAGACGCCCCCATATGGGGGCGAATGTCTCCCCCTCGAAATTTTATCTTACCCATAGGGGGAAATGAATCACCATTTGTCGTTTCGATTTGTACTGGAGTTCGATTTTTGGGGAAACCTTTTCAAAATTCGTAACCCCCTTCAAAACTTAAACCCGGGGAAATGAAGGTAACTCAAAGATTCAAAAAAAACACACAAAAAAAAAAAAAAACACCTTTAAAATTTTAAAAAGGAGAAATTTTGTCCGAGGGAATTTGGGAAGGGAAGTCAAAAATTCGAAAAATCCTCCTGGGTTTTATCTTATCCGAGAAATATTTTAAGGGGGAAATCAAAAAATTTGAAAAAACGAGGTAAAACTTGATCCAAGGGGAGGAGGGAAAATAAAAAAAATTTGAAAAAACTCGGAAATTGAAAAACTCAAGGGTAACTCAAAATTTTTAAAAAAAAAATTGATCCAAGGAGAAGGGGTAACTCAAAAATTTGAGAAAAAAATCCGAAAATTTCGAGGAAAAGAGGGGATCTTCGAGGGAAATTGGGGCTAAAAAAAAAATCGAAAAATAAGAAAAATTGGGAACCTTCCCAAAAGTAAAAAAATGAAAAACGAAAATTTCCTGCTTATAGGTGGGGCGAATAAAATGAATGGGTTTGGCTAAATTTAAATTTTGAGTGCTGCAGAAGGACGAGCATAAAACCCAAATAATTTTTATCCAAACATAAAACGACCCAGACAAAGCTCAGCAACAGCAAATCTTTTCCCTTTCACTAATACCTCATCAAAGGGAAAATTTTAACAGATCAAACGTCTTCCAAAACTTTCACAAAACATATCACACTTTAACCTGGCACCTATGTTGTCCGACACAAATGGCGCCACTCTCATAACATACCACACTGCACCCGGGACCTATTTGTCCGACGCACAATGGCGCACGTCACATAAATTTCCACCCTTTAAAAAAAGTACTTTTTTTAAAAAGAATTTCCACATATTTATGCAAACTAATCCATAACAATTTTTTAATAAAACTGACAAATTGGGCACCTAACAACAACTAATATTTCCAAAGCTTCATTTTTTATAAGATAAACCAGTGTTTAACGTTTTGAAATAAAAAAATTATTTTTAAATTTTTTTTTGTAAAGAATGGTTTTTCATCTACAGAAAAGGGATTTTTCGTCAAATTTTACAGAAAGTGATGGTTAACAGAGGATTTGGGGCAGCTTTAAAAAATTTTTTTAAATTCTTATAACATGAACTGTAGTGGAGGTTTGCAAGAACAACTTGTTGGAAGTTTAGTAAACAAATTTTCAAAAAACAATTGTGGAGGTTATTAATTTGGTCAATACAATAGAGATATTAATCTAAATTTTAGTATTTCGCACAAGAATACAATACCTGAACCAAAGAATGCACGCACTCGGAAAAACTTAGTCTATACTAAATTTAAAATGTACCCAAATAATCGATAATGAAACTCATTAAGAAGAATAATTTTTAAGCAGGAGATTTGTATTTGTTTCTTAATTTAAAATTTCGAATAGGGGAGAAATTGAACGAAATTTTTAACGTAGTAAAGCAAAAATCCCATTAGCCCGACCCCCGTGTGGGGTAGTGTTGTTTCTAATATTTTTTGTAGTAGAACCCCCAAAAGCACAAATACAAAGGAAAGGAAATGATGGGATTATTAGGGGACAGTACACAGTATTACTTTTTTACTATCGATTTGAAAACCTTGTTTTGTGATAATGTGATTACTAAATTTTTTAAGTTTTCGAAAGGGTACAACCAATAATTTTTGCCCGGGTTTTTCTCTTACTGGGAATAACCGATCATTAGAAATTTTAGCTCAAATTTCCAAACATCATTTCAAAGGGTCTGTCAATTTTAAAGCTTGAATTCATTGGAGTCATCCAGGAAATGCTTTATGTGCTGCTCATTAGTGTGTTTTTGAGGATTTCAATGAGAGATGACAAAATTTTTTTTTTTCATCTCAAACATCACAAGTTTAAGAACGAGATGAAATTGGGAAATCACTGATTATAGGAAAAAAAAGGCAGAAAAGGGCGTTTTTTTGGCTATAGCAAGGAAACCATGTCAATTTTTTCTTTAAAACCTAACAAATTGGCACTATTTCACTAACAATCAAATCTCCAAATGGGCTTTAACTTTTGGCTAGTAAATACCCCGGTACTTTTTGTACAGGCCTCAAATAAACTAGATAAAGATATTCGTATCAACAAGTCCCTGAACAGTGAATTTTTACTGCACTGTTTTTTTGGGTTTGCTGGATATATTAACCTAAACGCCGTCGTAAGTTTCAGTTTCCTAAGTGCAGGTTATTTGGTCAGAAATCCTTATAACCTCTGCTCAAGCAGCTTACTGATAAGAGGTCTGGCGACCTTACCTGTATTGTGCAATGACGTCCCTAATGAGCTCTCTGTGAACGGAACCAACAATGTCTTCTTTGGGAAAAAGCTCTACCAACAGTTTAAGAGGGGAACAAAGGGAAGCTAAGAGATGTGGCGCCCTGACCGAGGAAAACAAGAGATTTTGTAGATGTCCTCCTGTGAGAAATCATGAGGACAACGGAGGAATCTGGACATAAAGGGACGAAACTTAAAATTGAGAACCACTAACAACTTTGCTGTGTTCTAAATGCGAATGAAGAACAACCAGCGAAGGAACAGGCAGGAAGAACTGTAAGATGAAAGATCACATAACTAAGTTCACCAGTGACAGTAAGAATAATTTTTTTACCATCTCTGAATTTTAAATAAAATCTTGGAGATAGGAAGTGAAGCAGAGGGTGTGTCCGGGGGTTGGATATTAGATATTAGCCGTTTCACAGCAATTATGTCCGCGTATGGAACCAACCCTCAGAGCTGGAGGTGTCCCTTTAGCAAGATCGCCAGCACACTCAGCTCTCACACACACAGGTCCGGGACAAGATCGCCACACACTCAGCTCTCACACACAACAGTCCGGGAGCAATACCCTGGTACGGCTGAAAACATTAGGACTTTTTTTCCATAAGACACCTGCTGTCCCCTGTTCAGCTATCAGTATAATAGGATCCGGGTATAAACTGACGGGTGTGGGTCACATTCTGGGAGAAAATTGGCCTAATTTGCCCGAAATGCTCTACATAACAAGGACTTCTATAGTAGCATGTCATTGATGTCGTCTACACCTGTAAACCTTTGTACAAGTACTTGTAGAAATAAAGATATTAAAAATATATCATTAATGATACTGGCAAGCAAGAAGGGCGCTACTTTTGTTAACAAGTATAGGACGGTGACAAAGGTAACTAGAAAAAACAAAGAAAGTTGGAAAAAATGATTGTCAAGAACAACTGGTGTTAACTGCACTGGATAAATACAGTAATTATATTGAAAACCATTCCTCGACAACTGGGATCAATTTCGTGGCAGGAGTGACATGAAAGATGAGTGCATTAATTTACTATATTAGCTAGCTCTAGAGGGGAAAGTTCAAGCTTTTAATACTATAGATTTCAAGCCGCATTATTTATCCAAGAAATAACAGTTATTATACAAGTAAAGTTATATTGCAAATTAATTTCAAGAAAAGGGAATGGAGATCATAAAACCCTTCAGTAAACATGGTAAAGATTAAAATATCAGTAATAAAAGGAAGAAAAAGGTGAACAGGAATAAGAAACAGATGAACTAATTTCTTGTTACACAAACTGTTGCATTTCCAGAAATAACAGGAGACCGAGATTGGTCGTGTGTGAGGAAATATTAAAACTTGGTTTAATTTAAAAGTCGCCCCGGGTGCCACTGAATTTTAAAAACCCGGGGCCTTAAGTTGCTCCACTTTGATAGAAACACAAAACGGGCAGGGGGCCCTAGGTAACACTAATGCCTGAGGAACTCGAATTACTTCGTAAAAAATTAAAAATTTAAAACCACGGGAAAAACAAACTCTCTGCAAAAATTTTCTAGGACATGAAAAAGTTTAAGTGAAAAACCAAAAATTTCTTGGGGAGAAAATCAAGGTTTTCAACACCCAGTTAAGAATTTTTAATTCTTGGGGTTTTTTAAGCCTACCCAAATTTTTTTTTTTAATTTTTTTTTAAAACATACTTTAAACTTTTAAATAAATTAAAAGTATACAGGTCAGATATTTAAATTACAAAAAAACCCAATTATTTCTTCATAATCAAACACTGCAAGTTTTACATTCCCCTTTAAAAAATTTCTTTTCACATGACTCGGTACAACCCCCAACACGTGGAAAAACATTATACAAATTATACTTACAATCAAATCATTTTTTAAATTTTCAGTAATGTGTCACTTATTAAAACTTCCCCACAAGGGTGATGCTAATAACCCGTTAACAAAAACAACGGAAAAACTTGCAAATAAAAAACTAATTAAAAAAAATCCTTATTACCCCTTCCATCGGGAATATACAATTTCAAATTAAGTACAAGTGATAAAAATAATTTAAGCAGTTCAAACCCCCCAACCCCCCCCCCTTTTAAAACCCCCCCGATCACCATATTGCAAAAACGTTCCCCCATTGTTTTATTGAAAACCCGAAACGATTTAAACCCAAAATAATTTAAACCTTGGACATAAATATCTTTTAACAATAAAAAAATTTTTCCCATATTAATATGCATATATGATGCCAAAAATGACAATTGATATTTAGAAAATGGACACATGATTCAAAGTAGTATTATGACTAACCCCAAAAAACCCTTTATATAGTTAAAATTTCCGTCAACCCCTAGAAAAATTCACCATGATGTAGACACGGGCTCTCAAAATTTCATATACACATATGTAAAAAAAGTTGAAAACCCTAATAACACTGGAAAATATGATTTAACAATTTTAAAACCACCCGGATTTTATAAAAGGCCCTACATAGCCCATTTTCATAAAATAAGAAAAATAAAAATAAACCCCAAAAAATTTGGGAGGTCCCCTCGCTTTTCCCCCATCCCACCCATATAAAACACGTAAACATTAAAGCTTTCCCAAAAGAAGTTTCTATCAAAAAATTTCGTGCCAGGATACACTCATCCCACCCCCCACCCCCATTTGGCTGAGACCAACCTATTCAACCATTCACCATTAATTTCTTTAACCACCACCTTCATACCCCCTATACGAACTAAAAAAATCAATACCCACTCTTTCCATACACCCCTTTTTTCCTACACTTTGTTTTATAAAAAGCCCACAAAGCCCTATTCACACTTCCCCCCTCCCCCTCCCCTAGCCCAAAATTTATAGAATAAATCCCACTACAAAATACAGACCGCCCTTGTCACACTATCACCCACTCCCCCATTCTCCTCAAAAACGTTTGCGACGTTGCGCTGCTTCCCCGTCCCGACACCCGGGTGGAGGATTTTTACAAATCAACAAAAAGGCGACTGGTTTGGGCCGACGTGTTAATACAGTTTGTATTCAACAAAAACGCAGGGCTCTATCACCACGAATCAGTAAATTTTAATCCACAATCATTGTGATACATATCATTCACGTGAATCCTTTTGTGGCATTGCCTTGAAAGGGAAATTCAGGACTTCGTCAAATTTTGTGACACTCAGATTTACGAGAAGATTGTGACCCAGTACCAGGAAAAAGTAAGCAAGTCAACCCCCCATTTCTGTCCATTTTTATGACGTTTCAAAAGAACAATACTTGGGTACGTGTGCAAACGTGCCTTTTGAGGGCCCAAAGAAGTTATAACTGACGTTTTTTTAACGTTTTTGGGGAAAATCCCCCGGGCACCATGGGGAGGGTCTGACGGGGCCCTATGCGGTCTTCAGGAGGGGTCATTACATTGAAAAAGTCCCTGCTCAGCCTTCCTTCGTAAATACAACGGAGGGTTTTCGTTCCCAGGTGTACGTTAGTATCCTGGACAGAGAAAACTTGCCCCTCGTGGCGCCAGCCTCTACGGGGGTGGGTCGCGCCTGACGGTGAGGTACCCCGTCAGCCTGGAAGAGGGGTGTCGAGAACTCGCCGCTCTAAACATCATGGAGTCTGAGTTGATCGGGCCATGCTACTAGGCATTTTGTTGACCTACCTGGGACTGGCCCCCTTGACGGGGTGGAACAGTGAACAGTGAAATCCCCTAGCAAGAAGGCAGGTGATATGGAGGCCGACATTGTTCTTGTTAAGTACCATTAGCATCGCAAGGGGCTGATCTGTGCCGTGTTCTGAGAGGAAGATTTTCGGGGAGATGACTGACAGATAGCTAAAAGGGGAGATTTGGGGAGTTCGAGATTTAAACTGTTTAGGCAGAAAAATTTACAGGGAACACCTAAGTACTGACAGTCTAAAGCTGTTTCTAGGAACATGCGACACCCCGTCCGACCCGAGATGTCTTGACTCCTGGGCAATGTTCAGGGAAGAAGACGGGTCGGAAAACACGGGGGGGGGGGTCGCGGATCCCCAAAAAGCGGGAAATATCGGGGGGGTTTGCCAAAGGTGCGGAAAGTCCTGGGGCTTCCCGGGCGAAAGGGAAAAAAAGGGGAGGAGCCCCCCAGGGGAAAGCCACTTTTAAAACACAGTTAGGTGTGAAACATTAATTTAAAGGGGTTTGAAACTGTCAGAAAGTGTGTGCAGGTCTGATGGTTAATCGTTTGCAGGGGATTGGTTTTTGAAAGAACTAACCATGGTGGGAATTTTTTTTTGAGATGGATTTTTATGGCATTTTGTGACCCACTCCAGACTTCTGAAAGGTGGAGTGGCTGTGTTGATAAAAGCAAACCAGCCCGTTTGTGTTGAGACATTGGAGGAAGGGGGGGAGGGTCGCGTTTTGCGGGGGTGGGGGATTGGGGTAGTAGAAGGGTTTTTTTTGTAGGGGTAATAGGGGCCGGCTGAACATGATGTTAATATTAAAAATACTTTTGTTAGAGATTCTTGGTATATTTTTTTGAGGTCCCGCCAGAAATTACAGTGGTCGGTGGTGACTGGAACTGTGTGGTGCGCCGTAAAGGACGTTGAAACCGAGGGGGGGCGGGTTTCTGTTCGCTTGTTTTGGGGGACTTGTTGTCTGGTTGGGGTTGGTAGATGTACGCGGAGGACGTGACTTTGGGATTGAACATACTTTGTGCGTAGGGGCTAAGCGGCATGTTTTAGATAGGGGTATGTGTCTCGGCGGGTGGTCGTAATCAATGTGCGTGTATTTAATGTCTTTTTCCCCCGACCACCGGGGAGTTTTTTTTTAGAGCTCGACTGGGGAGTCCCCCCGCATCGTTTTGAGGGATACTGGAAACTGAATACCGCGGGTTTCTACAAAGTGCGGATGATAGGGAACAAATTTACGGACTTCTGGGGGTCTATGGAGTGGACTCCTGGGGGGGGTTGGATTTAGTACGACGGTGGATGAGGTTGTGAAGCCCGAATTAAGAATTTTTATGTGCATCGGTGTAAGGAGGCCACTCGCTTGGGGTATGGTTTTCAGAGGTACCTGGAAGGTCATCCTACGACAATTTATGCGCAGGAGAGGCATCTGGGGTTTACCCCGTGGATGAGATCGATGCTATTAAAGAACAAATCCAAGTATTGAAAAATAAGGGTTTTTGAGGGGGGGTTTTGCATTTCGGGGGTGGGGGAGGTTTGTGGGGTGACAAGCCGTCTGTTTGTGTCTTACGAGCAGACAAAAAGGCGAAAACCCCACTGAAATTGGATTTTGAGTGGTGCAGGAGGGAAGTTGAAGGGGATAGTGGGGGAAAAAGGTTTTAAAAACAACGGGAGGGGATAATTTTTTAAAATGTCGTATTTGGGAAAGTAAAGCTCCGGGATGCAAAGTAAAGACGTAGTGAGCATGCGTACAGGATTTGGGGGGAAAATTACGATGCGAGTTAAATGATTATAAATTCGCCTTCCTCATGGGTGGGCCAATACTGGGGCAGAGGTGTGGGGGGCCCACTAAAAAGGAATGAGTAAGGGAAAGGGGCCTCCAGGCATTGAAGGCAATTCCCTTTAAATTTTTAAAATAAACCCATTGGGGGGTAATATGGACAAAAAGGGTTTTCTTTTTACTCAATGCGATGAAGGGGGGGGGGTGTTGGGTTTTCCCCCAGCGTACGGCAGTTTTGGCTTATTTCGAAAATGGGGATGTGCCTTTAGCGTTTAAGGATTTAACCGTCCCAAAATCGTTAAATGTTAGTGACAAAAAAACTATATGCGAAAATATTGATGAATAAAATTAAGAAAGTGTTAAATAAGGCAATCCAAAAAGGGCAGTTGGGGGTCCCAAAGGTAGGAAAATGTATGAGGGGCCCATAAAAAATTTCGGGATTTTTTTTGTTGGGGAAAAGGGGGGTGAGGGGTGGGGGTGGTTTTGGCTTTAGAAACCTTGGCGAGCCGTTTTTGATAGGGGTGGAAAGGGAGGTTCTGGGAAAATTTTTGGGAGAAGGAAAAGGGTTTTTGGGAAAAAGGGTCTTTCATGGGGGCCCCTTTTTGGGTTGTACAATGGAGGGGGTTTTAAATCAAATTTAATGGAAAAATTGGGCGTTTTTGAAACACTTGGGGCAGGGGCTTTTCGCCCAGGATCCCCCCATGTCCAAATGCTTTTTGCATGAAATCAGGACCCTTTTTTAAACGGGCTGTTTTTTAGACGGGGAGAAAGAGACATCGTGGGGCCCGAGTAGGGGTCGCCCCACCCATGGGGTTATGTTAAATACTATGTGTTTAAACGTTCACGGGGAGAAATTTGGGGTTTTTTTGGGAGACTTTTTTACATATTTGGCAAGGCTACGGGGATTGGTTTAATAGAAAAAATCGAAGTTTATTGGATTGGGGGTTGGTGTGGGGATGGGGGGGGGAAAGCAGAGGGGGGGATTTGTGGTTAAATCGAAATCCCCTATATGGGTTATTCATTATATGCGGGGAGGTGGGATAAAATGGGGCGTGAAATTTCGGGGGGGGTTTTGTACTGGTGTTTTGGGGGGGGCGTTTTAAAAAGCCCTTTCCCGGCCCGGGCGAAAATTTAAAACCCTCCCATCAGAGGGCGGGGGGGTCTTTAAAATGTCCGTTTATAGAAAAAGTAAGGCACGTTGCGGGCACTGAAACCCTCTGTTGAAAGGGGGACTAAAAACGTCTTTTGCAAGAGTTTTATCGTTTTTGGGGGGTTTCAGGGATGCGTTTTGGGCTCACAAGATGGGGGTTGGGGGACCCCAAATAAATCAGGGGGGTTGGGTCTCATTCCTTTTAAAACTCAGAGGCTCTTTATCATGGCATTTCGTGAAGCGTCGTTTTCCCCCAACGGGGGTGGGTTTAAAGGTGGGTTAAGTGAATTTAACAACCGACCTGCGCAGGTGGTGGAGAGGGGGGGAAATTTAATTTTTTGGGTGGGAACCCCAATGCTAAAACTTATTATTAAAACATGAGGGGGATGCGCTGTGTAAAATTAGTACCTTAAAAAGGGCGGGTAGGGGGGTAGTCGTGGTGCAGTTGAAGGAATTATCCCATTTATGTGTGGGAAATACTGGGGGGTAAATTTTAAAAACATTTGGGGTCTCCCCTGCTAAAATTCGGGGAAGGGGGTTTTTAAAATTTTAAAAAGGGGAATCTTTCCGCCCCGGGGGTTTTTGGTATAATAGGCTTTTTTGGGGGAAGACGGGGGTTTGGTCCGGCGTGGGGGGATAGAGGAATCTTTTTTTCACTTTTGTGTATTTTCCTGTGAGACTTTGGGTATGGACAGAGGGGGTTCAGTATTTTTTTTGCGTTTGGTAGGGGGGGGGGTTTGTGGGTATTTTTCCGGGCGTTGACTTTGATGTGGGGTGGGGTTTGCCCGGGGGGGGTTAAAAAACTGGGGGTGTCTACTTTTGGGGGGGGGCCAAAATTAAAAAATTTCCCGTGTAAAGGGTTTATGGGGGCACTTTGATGGAAACAGTAAATTAGGGTTTTTAGGGCGGGGACGATTTATGGGACAAATGTTCAAAAAATTTTTTGGGTATAAAGGGAGATGGGGGGAGAGGGGATTTCCCGCCTGAATATAAAGCCCTTGGAGTTACGAATTTGAGATAGTTTTGAGGTTTTGGGGGGAAAACAAAACGGGCGGGTCGGGGCTGTGCTAATTGTGATTGTCAAGTGCGTAAAATTTTGTTTTGGGTTTTCCAAAAGTTTATGTGCGTCTCCTTTTAACGGTAAAGGACGATAATCTTAGGGTGCTTATTTAAATACAATTTTTAAAGAAAGTTTCTCGTCATTTATGCCTCAATTAAAATTTCTTTGGTGTACATTTTTGTTTTAGGGGTGTTTCCCTTTACACAGTTGAAAAAAAATTTTTCTTGTTTCCCGTTTATACTTTAGGGCCGGCCCCATGTGCTTTTCAATAAAATATGTTATCAAAGTAATTGTTCTTTTTTTTTTGAAAGGGCTGGGGATGGACCTTGAACTATATGTGGGAGGGAAAAAATTTTTCCAAGGTGGGCATCCCGCCCATGTATAAACCCCCTTTAAAAAGCGGGCTGAAATTTGTTTTTATTGAAATGTCAAAAAATTCCCAGTTTTAATTTTTGGGGTTTTTTTAAAAATTAGTTTTTTTTCATTGTTGAAAATTTGAAAAGCGTCACCCCTGTTTAACCTTTGAATTTAAATTGCCTATCCTTGGGTCAAAAGGATAATAAACCCCGTGGTATTTCGCCCCAAATTTAACGAATTGTTGTGCTTTTTAAGGCACCTAAAGTTTTTTAATTAATCTTGGATGCTTTGTGTGTTGGCAGGGGGAAGCCATGCCTATTTATATGCCAGATGAAGTATCACGTTGAAATAATACGTGATTGATTGGGGATGTGGTAATTCTGTGGCGGGGTTTTTTGCCCACATTATTGAAAATTTTTTTTTAAATTTTTTCCCTGTTTTTTTAAAATTTATTATTTTTTATATAAAAAATAATCTATTTATCCCCTGGTATCTCTTTTGATAAAATTATTTTATGCCCCCATTTTTTGGGGGGGGGGGGGGGGGACCTGAGTTTTAAAAAAAAAATAAAAAAAAAATCACTCAATATCCAAACTCAATGTTTTTCAATCCCTTTTTAACCCACCTCCCCCAAATTTAAAATATCCATGCCCTCTACGAAACCATGACGTCCCCCTTTCCCGAAACCCTCAAAAAAATTTACTCCACAGTTATCCCAGTCTCCGCCTCCCCAACAAAAAACATGTGGACGGGCACAGCCCCCATCTGATAAAACCCCTACTTTGTGGGTAAAAACCCCATGAAAAAAAACCTAAACATAGTTTCCCGCACCTTTTGATTTTAAACGAAATTTTAAACAAAACCAAACCCCCAGATCCCGGGCCCCAATTATATAAAAAAAAGGGACTCTCTCCCCCCCCCATCACCTCATTACCCCTCCCCGTCCCTCCCAAAAACTCGCACCAACTTTTTTCCCCCGGTATGCTCACCCTCAATAAATATCGCAATATACACATACACTCCCCCAATTTTTTAACCCCCCACCACTCCCGGCACATCATCCATAACTTCACCCCACCTTTCCCCCCGGATAAACCACCCAAAACCGAAATTTTACAATGTTTCACATAAATCCCTTTTCAGTCTATACACAGGGGAATTAACCTAAACCACCTCCCCAAATTTGATGTTGTCACAACTTTTTTCCCTTCACCCAATGAAAACCCACACCCAAAAAAAAAAAACCGCATTTTTTTTTTTTTTTTACTTAAAACGTAATTTTACAACATAAAAAAAAAATATAAAAAAACCCCCACCCCTAAAAAACAGGTATCCAAATGGGGAATTCAAAAGCACATAAAACCAAAATAAACTGCTAAATTTTTCCCCGACAGTCGCTTATACATTTGGAGTCCCCCTGGGGATTGTTCACCCGCAAAAAAAAAAATTTCAAAAAGTGCTTTGGGGCCACAAAATGTCACCCCGAAACAAAAAGGCACTAAAAGACATGGTAAAATTTAATCATAAACCACAATCTCCTCCACCCCCAATAGATTTATAATATCCCTAGCTAAAACCTGTACCTAAATTTTTTACAACATTTTTTAATAATATTTTAAAACTTTAGACAAAAAAATTTAAAAATAAAACACCCTTTAACTAGTTTCCCTTTAAACAGTGGTTAAAAAACCCATAATAAAAAAATAAAAAATGTTAAAATTCCAGTGGTTCAAACCCATAATAACAATATAAAATGTTACATTACATTGGTTAAAAAAACCCATAAAAACAATAATAAATGTTACATTACAGGGGTTCAAACCCATAATAAAAAAATTAATAAATGTTACTTTTAAAAGGGTTAAAAACCCATAATAACAATAAAAAAATTTTAAACTTTAACAGTTTTTCAAACCCATAATAAACAAATATAAATTTCATTACAGGGGTTCAAACCCATAATAACAATATATAAAAAAAAAACATAACACAAAAACAAAATCCCTAACACAAGGAAGCATACATTTTTAAAAATCCCAGACAAAAAACCGATCCCTCTGGGAAAACTAGAAATAAAACCTTTATAAAAAACCCGAAATGAAAACATCCCTGGCAAATAGTTACAAAAGAAACAACACCCACAAACACCCCCCCCAAATTCCCCAACAGCTGTATTTTGTCGTCCCCCAAAAAACCCAAAAACAATAAAAAAAAATTAATTAACATGGTTTGAAAAAAAAACCTTTCTGAAACACCCTCATACATACCCCCTTTCCTGCATAACCCGGGGGGAAAAGAAAAAAAGCATAAACACTTTAAAAACAACGTAAAAAAACCCCCAAATTAAATACAGGGGTAAAACATAACACAGCAACCTCCCAAAAGCGTTTTTTAAAACCCCCTAAAAAACAATACAGCATAATAAAATAGTCAATAGAAACATACCATCATTTTTCATAGAATTACTAAGTTTTAAATTAAATAAAAAAAATTAAAACCCCAAAAAAACCAAAAAAAAAAAAAGAACTTAAATCAACAAAATTTTGAAAACAGAACCTTTCTTAAACAGCTTCATACATAGCCACCCCCCTGCAAGACACAAAACCACACCCTGCAAAAACAGGAAGTAACATTTTTTTAAAAATGATACTTTTAGCATAATAAAAAACCCTTCACAGTCATCATGCACACAAGAAAAATTCACAGCACATAAAGTACCCAACTTTAAAACCTTTTGCAAAAATTTAAAGCTCCATTTTTACCCCTACCATTTTCCCAAAAACCCCTCACTACGCATAACAAATGTCTTTAAAAAAATTCCCCCTGACACCAACCACCACTTGACCCACAAAACTCGCTTTCCCCCCCCTTTTTCCCCCAAAATGCCAAATCACGCCCGCGCCTTCCTCAAGAAGCCAGCCTGGGTCACGTCCCCTGAATTTTGTAATGCCCAAAATTTTCCCTCCACTCTTAAGCAAACGAAACCCCATCTAAAATTTTGGGAAATCCCATCTTTTCCCCTGTGAACCCCTTTTTCCCTCCTTTGTGTCCCATAAAATATCCTCCGGGGCCAAAAATTCGTTCCCCCACCGGCGCTCTCCGTAAAACCCACGACGTATACACAAGTGGGGCTACCAAAAAACCCCATCCCCATTTTGTACCCCACCCCCCCCCCCACACCAAGCTTAAGCTCGTAAAACAAAATACCACCCCAAACCCCCCAAACGAAAAACCCCGGCTAAACCACTCTCCACGGGTTCCAACCTTTCTAAAAAATATACTCAGGGAAAAACAATGTCAATACCCCCCCCCTTCAAAACATTCCCATCCCTCCTGCACAGGGGGGCCTTTTAACCTAATACCTCCCCCGACGGAAAATATATTAGGGAAAAATTTTTAAAACTTTTACCCCCCCCCCACACCCTTCAATCGAAACCCCTTTTGCGGGCGCCCCCATAACCCACCCCATGATCCATCGGATAAAAACCCCCAAAACCCCCTACAACTCCCCTCCCCACCACCCACCCCGGCCTTTGGTTCCATCTTCCCCCCCGCAGGGTTCCCTTGCATAACAAAACCCAACCTCAACTTTCCCTTACACAAGCCGAACACCCCTACCCCCCCCCAATGTACCAAGTCCCTTCTCCCCATCCCAAACCCTGTACCTGGATTTTTGCCCCCCCCTTTCAAATAACTTTTTTATCGTACATACCCAAAAAACCCTTTGGGTTTAAAGCCCCAAATTAACCCCAGCCCCCCTGGGAAACCGGGTAAACACAAACAACTCCTCGCCCAACCCAATCCACAAGCCGAACCCCAAATATAGTGATACCCCCTTTTCAACAACGCTTCTCTTTCACTTTTTTCCCAAAGGGGATATATACCTCCCAAAAAGCCATAGTTTTACTATACAGTTTCACATTCACCACAATAGCACGCTGGTGCACATCAAAAACCTCCCGTAAGCAAACCCCCCTAATCTACCCAAAACCCCCATCTACACTTCTTTTTAATTCACCTTCCGTTCCCCAGGGTAATTTTTCCCTGTGAACAACCCACAAAAAAAACCTTAAGTCCCACTTCCCGGGGCCAACCTTTACCCTGTTCGTATTTCCCCACCCACCATCCCCCCCCCCTCAATAACATCGACTTGTCTCTATTAAGCGTCATCCCTGTTGGCCCCGGCCCCAAAAATCTCCACCAAATCACTAACCCTAGGTAAATCTTCCCGCCTTTTAAAATACAAATGTGTTGGGCATCAACAATCCAACATCCCCCCTTTCCCCAGACACCCCCCCTCCCACACCAAAACCCTTTCCCTTTTCGCCCCAAACCCCCAAACCCTATAAAAACCGGGGCCTGGAGTAAAGCAAAGAAAGCTGCGACACAAAGGGCAAACCCTGCCTTAAGGCCCCCCCTTTCCCTCCAAACAGTTTGACCTAATCTCCATTCACTTTTTACCCTAACCGTTGCCTTTTTCATACCTCACCTTTTCCAACTGACGATTTTTCCCCCCCAAAACCCCCGCCATTGCATAAAATTTTCCCAACGCCTCCCCCTCCACACAGTCATAAAAAAAGCTGCCCTGCCAACTAATGTAAAAAAACCCCCCCTTGATGTTTTCCCCCACTTTCATTTATAAAACTAAAGTATAATGCCCCCCCCCACACACAACGGGAACCCCCCAGGGACTCCATATTGAAACCCCGTCCAAAAAGCTGGCAAAACACCTTTCAAAACCCATTTCCCAACAAATTTGGCAAAGATCTTGTAATCCCCCACAAAATTAAGGTGATTTGAAAAGGTAGTCAAGAACCAATTTTACAAGACTTTTTTTGGGGTCATTACCACTACAAACCCCCTTTTCTGCTTTTCCCCCCAAACCACCCCTGGTTTTCAAAGGCAAAAATAACTCCCTAAAAAAACCCATTTCAAAAAACTCCCCTTTTTCCCCATAAAATCAAAAAGGGAAACCATCCCAAAAACCCGGGGGATTAAAACCCTTTCCCCCATCCCTTCCACTGCCAAACCCCAATCTCCTCCCCACTTATAGGCCCAAACCCAAAAACCAAACGAAACCTTTAAAGCACTAAAATTACATTTACCAAACCCCTCATTTCCCTAACACCTCACAATTAACCCCCCCCACTTTTAAACCCTCTTTCTCGACCACGCCCTCCACAAAAACAACCCATACCCTCTGTAGATGAAAGCACCTGCCCCTGATTATATCCCCCCAATTGCTCCTGTAACCCACAAACCCCATCACCCCCGTTGCCCTACGACGTGTCCCCCTCCCGCAAACATACGCCCGACGGGGGGGGGGCCCCCCCACAAGAAAAACCCCAACAAGGCCCCCCGCAACCCTTTCAGCAAAACAAAATTCGATTTTGGGAAATATCCCAATCCTTGTTTCAAAAACCCCCATCTCACCCATCGGATATCACCCCCCCTCCCATATACAATTTTTGTAGTTTTTCCACAAAGGTTAAATTTTAAAAACCCATATTTAAAAATGCCTCTCTTTCCCTTTTCCCCTCTTTTTATAAAAAAACCCCACCTTTCCCCCTTTCCCCCACCGAGTCCCCCCACCCAATGACTCAACCCCCCCCCCCCATCCCGCCTACCACCTTTTCCAAGGGATGCGGGAAAAAAATTCCCTCCCCTCCCCCTGTTTTTAAAAACCCAACATTCACTTCCCCGAAAAACCCCTGAAAACGCTTCGGGGAAAAAACCCCCCCCAAATTTTAAAACCACCAGAACCCCCCACGTGGGCATAGAACTTACATTTTAACGCACACACACTGCTCACCCTCACCCCCCCAGATTTCATAAATAAAATCAAACCTCGCTCCTAATTACCTTTAAAAAACTATGCTTTACTCCCCCCCCTCCCTCCCCCCCCAACATCCCCTACATTCACAAACCCCTCAACAGATCCCCTAAAAAACCCCCCGGAAAAAAAAAAAACCCCCTAGGCCTACAAACCTTACGTCGGACAAAAACAGTTCCAAAACACCCCCCATAATTGTAATACCTGGCAGCGATTTTAAATTGGGGGGGCCCAAAGGGCATCCCAAAGAAAACTATTTTGAAAAGCCCATATCCCCTTTTCCCCCGGCCCCCTACAAACCCCCAAGAAACCCACCCAACCCCTCCACACTACTCTCGACCCAACCACCCACCCCCCCCCCTCCCCTAAACCCCACACCTATGCAAAAAAAATGGGCTGGGTTCCTTTAAATTAAAAGCGCCCCCACCACCTTTTTAGTCGTGTAAGCAAAACCCCCCTAAAACGTCATAAACCGGTTTAAATTTACAAATTTACCAAAAAATTTATAATTATGTCCTTCAAGAACACAAGGTCTGGTAAAATACTCCTCAAATAACCCCCCCCAGAACTTTCATTTGTCCCCCTGTCCTTCAACCCATTAATTTTTTAAAGTAAACAACCCGAAGGCCTTTAAAGGGGCTTTCCCTTTGACACCCAAAACACTTTGAACCCTGGGGAAACCCCCCGAACCCCCCCCCCGCCCCCCCCCCCACTTCCCATCACCTTTTTCCTTTCTCAAGCTCTACATTCTTTAAAAAACCCCTCTCTAGGCGTTGGGTCAGCCAGGGGGTTTTTTTCCCCGTCCTTTGCCCCCCGGCGTTTAAAACATCCTCACTATCAAAAACGCCCGCCCCCTCTTGGGGAGAACCCGCTTCTCACGCTTTGGGCCCCCTCCTGGGGATCTTTTCCCTTTGGGCCTTTCCCCTGCCACACTCTGGAACCCACCCCTCAAAACCCCTCACAACCTTCCATTGAGGGCCCCCCACCTCAGCCCTAAAACTCATCACCAACCCCGCATTGACCGAAAAATCCAGTAAACCGTCCAAGGCCTCCGAATTGTAGCTTCCAAACCATGGGGTGCAATTTCAGACTCCTCAAACCCCTCTTTGCCGTACCAACCCCCCCCCACGTCCTCGTCAAGTCCAAAGAGTGTCACACACTCAGGGGGGGCGAAAGCCTCCTCCCCCTTTTCCACCTCCACAAACCCCCGCCTCCCGTGAAAAGGCTTACCCTTTTTTTTGCCCTTTTTTTTTTTTCATACGTCAGTTTTGGGCCGTATACCATCAAATCCCACCTCAGCTTCAGGTTTCCCAATTTTCGGGTTGGGCCAAAAATCGGCCGCTATGTTTGGCGTAACGCCCCACACACAAAGGCACTTTCCCCCTGAAACCTTGGGGGGGTTTTTTTGTTACTTTCACCTATCCGAATTTCCCCATTCCCACAAAGAGGGGAATTTGGATGCCTTAGGGAATTTTCCCGGGGAAAAAGTCCCTTTTAGGGGAAACCAACTAGTGGCCATCTCAACCCAAAGTCCCAATGTCCCCCATTTGGAAACCCCCATAACGTCCCCAAAAACCTGCCCCTAAATACTTTCAAAACCGCCTCAAAGGTCATTCGCACCTTTACCCAGGTGTGAATCTTGATAAACCCCTGAAAGGGCGGACACTAAAGCCAGGGGAACCATCTTTAAACCCCGTCCTGATACAGGCCACCATGTTGCATAAGTAATGCTTTAGGGCCGGAACTTAACGAAAATTTGTGCCCACCATTCAGTGAGACCCAAAAGATCTTTATTAGCGATACCGGATGTATCCCGCAATATCGCCCCTCCGCAACCTGTGGAAATTTTGGGCAGTAAAACACGCCCCCCACTAATTCCAAACAGATAGTGTTCACGCGACTGCGGCCACTCCCGCCATGATGAAAAAAATGTCACCGCCACCCCGGGGTCAGAGGCGGTTCCAAGTAAAGCCCCCTCTAAATCAAGAGTTTAGAGGGCGAATATGGGAAAAATGTGCAGAAAGCCAATGATTTTGGGGCTACTGGCCCCAAACCCGTCCACACGGCCCAAAAACGATTTCAAAAAATTGAAACCATTACCTTCTTTTTGGGACCAACCTCCATCATTCATCATCAACGGATAAACCACTTTCCACAATTTAGGGTAAATATTGTATTTATAACAAAACTCTGAAGGTCGCAGCCCACTCGACTGTATGGCCCCCCCCCTCCTCAAAACTCCCCTTTCACAACCTTCACGGAATTGGGCCCCTCTAACTTCCTGTCCCGCCCTTCCCGTATAAAAAAACCCCACCCGACTTAATTTAAACGACCACTTCCAACCAAACATTTCTCCCAGGGGTTTTTCCCCCCCACGAAACCCAAACCCCTAATAATTTAGACTTAACGCATTAAAAGACGCATACCTGTTGCCCCAAATAAATTTTCTCAACGATGGGGACCCCCATTCCTTAATCCCTCCCTCCCCCAACTAAAAAAACCCCGTTTCGTCAACATACCAACTATACCATAGCAACCCCCATGCCTTCCCCCCCCCTTCACCCCCCTCCCCCCAAATTTAAACATCCTATAAAAGAGGGTCTGCAACATGCAAATAGGGTCAGAGACAGAGGGATCCCTGTCTCAGTCCCCTACCCAAACTAATACCCACCCCACCCGCCATTTAAATTTCACCAGTAATTTTTTTTGCCCTTTGAAAAGTTTCCGGCCAACCGGGCAATTTTCCCCACCAAAACCCCCTGTCCTCATTTATCACCCTAACGTCTCTCGCTCTAACAAAAATTAAAGCACCCCTTCCCGGGCCAAAGCAAGTACAAAACCCCCCCAAATCTTCCCAACCAAACATCTTATAGTCCTTCATCCTTCCCCCTGTCCACTAATCAATTTACGCCCCGGCAACCCCATTTGGGCCCATATCTATAACCATCCCAATAACACTTTTAAAAACCCTTTTAAACAATTTTTTAATCACTGCAATTTAAAAATAAACCCCCTAAATCAAAGGGTGCTATTCTGCACTTCTCCTTCGGAATCATGGGCAACGACCCCTGTTTCCGGTTTTCGTCCCTACCCAACCCTCCCTTTTTCCTTATTTCATTTAAACCAAAAGCAAAACCCAAACAATTTCCCTTTAAAAAGATCCCAGCCCTTAAATAAAAACAATTTGGAATGCCATCAACCCTGGGGTCTTCCCTACACCTCCCCCCGAAAGCCATTAAAGACCCATCTTCACCAAAGGCCCCCCTATCTCCACACTGTCTTCCCGAAACCCCTCCTCCAAAAAATGCAAGTTTCCCCCCTCTTTCCATTACCCCTCTCACATATATCTCAAACCATTTATCCGCAAAACCACCAAAACCTTCGTCGTTTTTCAACCGCGACCCAAACCCTGACTCACCGCACATCAATCAATCAATCAGGTTCTTTTTTTTTTAAAGATTTTTTTTTTTTTTTATTTAAAACTATTTCAAGATGGGAAAAAAAAAGATAACCCTGAAATTTGGGAATTTTATGGCAAACCTTCAACCTTTGTACTACAACGGTCCACGAGTGAACATACAAAAAACCTTTAAAAAACCTAACAACCTACAATCTACCCAGAACACGTGGGTTTCATAATCACAAAGATCTTCAAAAATAAATCTGATGCTTCCCCCGACATCCCCAACACTTCCAAACCCCCACCCCGCCCCCCCTACAATTTTTAAATTTCCCAGTCACTCTCACTGGGTTAAAAACGAAACAATAGGGAACAAATTTAAAATTAACACCTTTCCCAAACTCACTTTTTTTAAACACATTATAAAAGTTTTAAAAATTAAACAAGTTTTAAAATTTTTTTGCCACTCCGTGGTTTAACACATTATCAAAATTAAAAAATTAAACAAGTTTAAAATCACACCACTTTTCGCGTGTTAGTCCTAACAATAGAGAAACAAATATTTTTAAATTTTTATAAAAAGTTAAAAAAACCCCAATTACAATAATTCCCGGTACAAGAAACAAACAACATACATGTAACAACTATAAAAAATAACCCAAAAAAAGGTTTTAAAAACAAAAAAACTCGGGGAACCATCAAAAGGGTTTTTTAAACCCAAAACCCCCACACAAAATTAAACCCCCCCATAGTATGTTAAACCCAAAAAACATTCCACAAGACGTTTTTTGGGATAACCCCTTTAAAAAACATGGTATAAAAACCAAGACCTATACTACCTTAAAATTTTCCACATAGAAACCCCCAGTTTAAAAATTAAAGGGTTTTAAAAAAATTTTAAGAAATTTAAATAAATATAAGGGCCGCTGTAAATTTTGGGGGGTCCCCAAAAAAACATACTTGTAAACCCCAAAAAATTTTTTTTTGGTTTTAAACCCAAATTTTCCCAAACTGATTACTTAAAAAAAACCGAATCCAAAGGGGTCGGATCCTGGGTACAAGGAAATTTTTTTAACACAGTGAACAAACCAACAGGGTTTTAAAAAATTTTTAAACCCTTTTAAAATAAAACTTATTCTCACTTGACAAGAAACATTCTCGGAAACATAGGCCCTACCAAACCCCAAACCCAAAAATGTTACTACCCTTTCCTCTTACATTAAAACAAACTCCACAGGGAAACAAAAAAAAAAACCCACTCCCCCTTTTTCATCCCCCCATAAGGAGAAACCCCCCCTTTGGGCCATCCTCAGGGAAACCCCACAAAGGGAAAAACCCAAAAGTGAGGTTCCCCCTTTAAACCCCCGGGAAAATTTTTTCCCGGGCGCCCCATAAACCAGCATATTCCTACACTTTTGTCCTATAAAATCAGCCCCAGGCTTTAAATTTCCCCGTTTCACCCCCTTAAAACCCCTCATTCCCCATAATATCCAGATAAACTACATATATACCTTTTTAGCCCTTCCCACATTCCCCAGGCACTCCCTTTAAATCAGTAATTAAAAACCCTTAAAAAACGCAATCGAAACCCCCCCCAACAAAACTGTAACCCCATCCATCCACGATCTTACCCCCCCCAAAGGGGGACAAAAGAAACCACATGAAACGCCGTTTCAAAAACCCACAAAAAATGATAAATAGCCCTTCCACAAACCCATACAACGTAACACCTCCTTGGAGGGCCCGAAACCCCCTGATAAAAAGGGATACTAATTCTCTTACTCTACTGGTTCTTTAAACTACTAAAATCTTTCCAAAAAAAACCCCCCAATCATACGTTGGATCAAAGGGAAACCCCCTTTATAATTCCCTACCACTCACACCACCAACAAACCCCTTTTCACCTTTATGCATCCCCCTGTCCCTGTCAATAAAAAACTCAACATTCTTCACAAAACCCCAAATTTCCTCCCACTCCACCATGTACTGCCTCCTCCTAACTCTTCCTACTTTTCTCCCCTCACACCCCCTTCCCTCCTACCTCCCTTATATATAAACCATTTCCTCAGTCCCTAAAGGCAAAAAACCTAAACCCCCTCTTCGAACATCCCTAACCCCCCCCTTTCTTAACCATCCCCCCCAAAACCCCCCACAAAATTTTGTACCCTCCCCTCATTTCCAAATTCTTGAAACTCAAGGGAAAAACCCTGCCCCCCCCCCCCTACCTTTATAGACAAATGAAATTTACCGCCTCTACCCCCTGATGTAAAGCAAGTCCCTGCACTTAAACCTCCTGGGCTACCCAAAACCTTACCCGTGCAGACTCCGAATTTTTCCCTTTTGCATCCTGCACCTCCCCCATATACCATACCCACAACCCCATTCTATCAACCACTGTCCATCCTAACCCCATCCCCAAAGCCCCCCTATCCAATTACCCACCTCTAGTAACCTTGATTTCACCGAATTAACCCGCATCCCCGTATTCATCCCAAACATCTGAATCACTCTACCCCCCTCCTTAACTCTTCCTTACCCCATAGCAAAACGTATATCATCCACATACCCTACATCCCCCCTTTTTGCACCCCCCCCTCCATCTCCTGTTTGTCCATCACCCTCTCAACAGCCCTCATAAAAAGGATTCTGCACACACGCAAAGAGCAGCTGCGACAGCGGGCAGCCCGCCTCAAACCTCTCTCCATCGTACAACTTTCATCCAACCTCCCTTTGGGACCTGTACTCTCACCGCCTCAGCATACAGAGTGTTCACCCACCTCACTACCCCCGTCCCAAAAACCAACCTCTCTAAGCAAACCCCTAAGAAATCTCTATCCAAGCGATAAAATGCGTTCTCCCAATCTAAACCTAGTATTCCCCCTCCAGTACAACTCTCTAGAAAATCCCTAATAAAACCATTTTCCAGCCCTCATCCTCTCCCCGGAATCCCCAACTGCCCCCTTGTAACACTAAACCCAACACTTTCCTAAATTCTGTTGCCCAAAATCTTAGCAAAAATCTTGTAATCCGAGCACATTAACTTAATCGCACGATAATCATTCAAAACTCGGCTTTCCCTTCTTTTTGGGCACTAAAACCTTGACACCGTTCTTTGCAATTTCCCCATCCCTCCCACTACTTAACATACAATTTAAAACCCCCACCAACAATGTCGTACACTCCCCCAATGACACCTATAAAAATCATTTGGTATGCCGTCCCCATCCCAGGGGTTTTACCCTGGCCACAGCCCAAAAACTGCCTCCTCCACCTCCTCTTCACTAATACTAAATCTCGAGTCTGTCACTGTCCTGCTCACTTTAAAACCCTATTAAACCCTTCATCCCCAAAACGTCCCCCCCCCACTCCCCCACCAACCCTCCTCCTTTCTCCCTAAACCAAAAATCGGCATACAAACTAATATTTTCCGTTGTGGATAGGCCTCGACCCTCCTCAACCCCCCCCCCTGTACCTGCCTCAATAACACCAAGGTATTTTCGCCTGTCGTTCCTTAAAATTCCTTAATACAAAAACCCCAAAGGCCTATCCCCCCCTTAAAACATCCTCCAACCCCGCCCTAACTCGCCTCAACTTTTCATTGTGAATTTCCACCAACCTATTTCGCAAACATTCCATGTTTTCACTCCGCCCCACTTGTTCCTCTGCATAACAGTCATTTAACTGACCTTCAAGATAATTTTTTTAGACCATAGTTCCACCTCGCCATCTCCTTACCCCTACTTTAAAAAAACCCGCGATTCCAACTTTACCCTCATTTCCCACCCAAACCAGCAAATCCATTTCCATATTCCTAGTCTCCCAAAAGGATCTCCACCAATCTTCAAATCCTCTAGCGTCACCCTCGTCCCTAAGTAGCCTCACATTCAATTTCCAGTATCCCGCATAAACTCTCACTATAACCACTACCCTCAAATCTGCTATAACAGCGCGATGATCAAAAAACCCACATCTATAGTCCCTCACCCTCTCCACACCTATTCCCTGCCTAACATAAATCCTATCTAACTGTGCCTCATATCCCCTACGAATAAAAGTGTGCTCCACTCCATATCCCCTACTCCCCACCACATCTACCACTCCTACATCTCGCAAAACCTCTCTCAGAACCCCCCCAAAAAACAACCCGCCCCCCTTGGAACCACATCACCGTTCCTATTACACAATTCCAATCCCCACCAATCACCATAAAAGCAGGTAAACCTCTGAAGTTATATACCAAACACGCGTACAAAATTTCCCCTTTCACTCTAGCGTTACTAGTTGCTGGCATGTACACACCTACAAAACAAACCCTCCCGGCCCCCCAAAACCCTCCACCTTGACAAACCCTCCCACCCCCCCTCCTCCCAACCCAGGATACGCAAAGGACTGGTCCCCCCTTTACCGCCACACCACACCTCCCTTTCAACCTCAAAGCATCACTTGTAAACAACCTATAACCTTTCAACAACAAATCAAAATCCTAACCTATGGTTATGTTCCTGCAAAAAACAGACATCAATACTATATCTCCTTAAAACCCACTCTAACCATACCCCCTTGACCCGGTCTTAAGACCGTTTTACATTGAAAATTACACACCGAGTTTTTCTAGAAACGGCTTACCCCCCATG
>NW_026474774.1:0-10601 GCF_026875155.1 Cherax quadricarinatus
GGTAAAAAACCGATTTTGGGTGTTGCCATGCTGCTTGAAGACTGCCGGGGTCTGTTGGTAATCCCCTTATGAAATGCTGGGAGGCAGTTGAACAGTCTCGGACCCCTGACACTTATTGTATGGCCCTCTTAACGTGCCAGTGACCCCCCTGCTTTCATTGGGGGATGTTGCATCGTCTGCCAAGTCTTTTGCTTTCGTAGTGAGTGATTTTCGTGTGCAAGTTTGGTACTAGTCCCTCTAGGATTTTCCAGGTGTACATAATCATGTATCCTCCTGCCTGCATTCCGGGGAATACAGGTTTGGGAAACCCCTCAAGCGCTCCCAGTAATTGAGGTGTTTTATCTCCTTTATGCACGCTGTGAAGGTTCTCTGTACATTTTCTAGGTCAGCAATTTCACCTGCCTTGAAAGGTGCTGTTAGTGTGCAGCAATATTCCAGTCTAGATAGAACAAGTGACCTAAAGAGTGTCATCATGGGCTTGGCCTCCCTAGTTTCGAAGGTTCTCATTATCAACCTTTGTCATTTTTTCTGCAGATGCGATTGATACAATTTTAAATGGTCCTTGAAGGTGAGATCCTCCGACATGATCACTCCCAGGTCTTTGACGTTGGTGTTTCGCTCTATTTTGTGGCCAGAATTTGTTTGTACTCTGTTGAAGATTTAATTTCCTCATTTTTACCATATCTGGTAAATTGAAATTTCTCATCGTTGAACTTCATATTGTTTTCTGCAGCCCACTGAAAGATTTGGTTGATGTCCGCCTGGAGCCTTCCCAGTGTCTGCAATGGAAGACACTGTCATGCAGTTTGGGGGTTTGTCATCTGCAAAGGAAGACCGGTGCTGTGGCTGACATCCTTGGGTCTATGTCAGATATGAGGATGAGGAACAAGATGGGAGCGAGTACTGTGCCTTGTGGAACAGAGCTTTTCACCGAGCTGCCTCGGACTTTACTCTGTTGACGACTACTCTCTGTGTTCTGTTAGTGAGGAAATTATAGATCCATCGACCGACTTTCCTGTTACTCCTTTAGCACGCATTTTGTGCGCTATTACGCCATGGTCACACTTGTCGAAGGCTTTTGCAAAGTCTGTATATATTACATCTGCATTTTTTTGTCTTCTAGTGCATCTAGGACCTTGTCGTAGTGTCCAATAGTTGAGACAGACAGGAGCGACCTGTTCTAAACCCATGTTGCCCTGGGTTGTGTAACTGATGGGTTTCTAGATGGGTGGTGATCTTGCTTCTTAGGACCCTTTCAAAGATTTTTATGAATTAGATGTTAGTGCTATCGGTCTGTAGTACTTTGCTGTTGCTTTACTCCCCCCCTTTGTGGGGGGGCTATGTCTGTTGTTTTTAGTAACTGTGGGACGACCCCAGTGTCCATGCTCCTCTCCATAGGAGGGAAAAAGGCTCGTGATAGGCGCTTCTTGCAGTTCTTGATGAACACGGATTTTCATGAGTCTGGCCCTGGGCAGAGTGCATGGGCATGTCATTCATCGCCTGTTCGAAGTCATTTGGCGTCGGGATAACATCGGATAGGCTTGTGTTAACCAAATTTTTTGGGCTCTCATAAAAAATTCAATTTGATCTTCGACTCTCAGTCTGGTTAGCGGTTTTGTTAAAAACTGATTCATACTGGGACTTGAGTAGCTCACTCATTTCCTTGCTGTCATCTGTGTGACCCATCTTGTTTAAGTAGGGGCCCAATACTGGACGTTGTTCTCGACTTTGATTTGGCATAAGAGAGAAATACTTTGGGTTTCTTTCGATTTCATTTATGGTTTTTTAGTTCTTCCCGCGATTCCTGACTCCTATAAGATTCCTTTAGTTAAGTTCGATGCTTGCTATTTCTCGGACAGTGTCTCCCTACGCATTTCAATATATTGACCTCTTTTACCCGCTCTGTTTATTTTTTTTCGTCGCCTGTAAAGGGAGCGCCTGTCTCTTTCTATTTTACATCTACTCTTTTCTTAGAGGAAAAGGCTTGTGCATACATCGAGTGACCACCAAGTTAATTGTTCTAGGCATAAGTTGGGTTTTGTGTCGCTTAGATATCTTCCCAACTTAATATCGGTTAGGACTTGGTTTACTTGGCCCCTTTTATGTTTTTGTTATTGAAGTTGAATTTGGTGAATGCTCCCTCGTGACTAGTCTCATTATGTGGGTCTGGGGCTCCATGCATACATGTCTAAACCTCAATTATGTTGTGATCTGGGGTATATTGTTTTTGATATGGTGACAAATTTTTTATCAATCATCATTGTTAGTGAAGATGAGGTTTTAGTGGTTCTCCAGTCTAGTATATTGTTTTTGATATGGTGACATTTCTTATCAGATCATCATGTTAGTGAAGATGAGGTCTAGTGTATTCTCCAGTCTAGTAGGGTCTATTATTTGCTGGTTTAAATTGATTTGTGCAGAGATTTAAAAGCTCGTGTGAGTGTGAGTTTTCATCAGAGCTGCCTCCTGTGTTATTGCTGCAACAATATTATTTACTATATTCTCCAATTTAGGTGCCTTAATTAAGTTGAAATCCCCAGGAGCAAGATGTTGGGTGCAGGAGCTGGAAGATTTTTCCCGACAGTGGTCAATTTTTAAAAAGCTGTACCCGGAATGCTGGGATGTTGCATCCGAAGCTTGTAGACTACCACAATGACTAGGTTTTGGTTCTCGACATTTACTGCTAAAACTTCCACTACAAACATTTGAGGCATTAAGCAGTTCTGTGCAGTTCAAGTACCCAGTGTAATATTTGCACTGTACATAAATTTTGTGCAAAGGGACAGAATATATAGCTCCTCCAAATGCTTCCAATAAAACAGAGAAATTCAAGGAAGTGTTCTTGAAAGGGGTAATATTCCCTCTCTTATAAGTGAGCAATATGCTCCAGTATCTCTAAAGGTTTTGACTTCAGTTGTTTCTGAGTTTTCCTGAAGGGAAATAAGACTCTTCCCAAAAAATGGGCCGTCCCTTTTTCACTTCTCTGGGGGACATGTTACTAGGGTATTAGAGATTTTCCCAATGGGTTGGGTTTGTGGGGGCATTGGGACGGATGTGACCTAATTTTTTACAGAGGAAGCAGATGACAGGCTTGCCCTTTACTTCCTCTGCTGACGTTGCAATTGGTGCGTTCTGGCTGGCGTCTCTCTGAATACTGTTGTTTGAGATGCCCCCTATTGAGTAAATTTGTCTCTCACAGGTGGACCATAAGTTGAGAAGTGTGGGTCACCCGGTGACTTAGTTGCTGAACGAATGTTTTCTCCCTCTGGCTGCACTTCATTCTCCAAGGTTTGGGAACTCGTTTTGCCAGGCTGTTAAAAGAGAGACGGACCGCTCGGCCAAGGAGCGTTATTTCGAAGGTACACCAACCTGGCTGCCTCAAATGCGTGGTTAAGTCACGATCCTGCAGAAAACTCAAACCCTCGGGGCCCAGGGACTCCAGCGGGTTGTAATCAAATAAGCTGCCCAGATTTCAAAGTAGAGACCCATTTGTTTTATACCTGCGGGAAAAAAGCTTTGGTCTGCGTCGCAAAAAAATAAACCCAGGGATTGCCAGTTCGCCTCCAAATTTAAAATAATTTCTTGTCTTGGTAGGTACGGGGTATATGCCCCAAAACTGGGGTTTTTCACTATTTGATAACAAAAATTCCGCATTTAAAATGAGTAAATTCCCGTGCCTCCCAAACAATGCTGGTGAACAACGATGCCCAATGCTGTTCCCCCTCAAGCTCTACCCTGTTTTTCGAAGCTTTAAAAAAATTTTCGGGTTGGGCCTCATGAAGCGGGGAACAAGCTGAACTGTTTTCTGTAAACAAAAAATCTTTTTACAGAATGAAAAAAATTTCCTCCTTTCTTTTTCCCTATCAAATTCTTCTTTTGCAAATGCTCTCTGTTCCCTAGTCTGCTCAAGATTGATTTTTGCCAGCTCAAGTGCCAACGCCACTGATTCACCTTGAGACAACCCTGCTGCACTAGACTGACTATTTTGCTCCATTGATATATCATCTTCCTCCTGTGAGAACATAGTAGTTTTTTGGCCTAGCTCCCATAAAGGAGGAGTCTGATGTGCTATCTCTTCTTCTCGAAGTTTGTCAGTAATCAGTGAATGCAGTTGCACAGCTGTGAGAGTGCGTTCATAATTAATGCCAATGGAACGAGCAATTTGCCAGCAAACGCTGTAGGGACAATTTAGGTAGGTTATACAAAGTATATGCTGACACCAGACGTTCTGACTCGTCTAGGTGGCATACCAAAATGTACAAGTTATTCACTATGCACAGTACGATTGCAGAATACCCCCAACGTAACACGTTTATTTGCAGAACACGCTTAGCTATGCACAGTACGATTGCAGAATACCCCAGCGTAACACGTTTATTTGCAGAACACGCTTAGCTATGCACAGTACGATTGCAGAATACGTATACAAGGTGGATACGCAATAGCAAAGCAGACTGCAAGATTCTTCACACCGAACAGGCTAGTAGCAACTGACACGCAAACTTTGTAAAGCAATGCCAGACAGCCAACTACACACTGTTCTACAAGATTGACTGTAGCGAAGCAAGCACACCGAACAAGCTAGTAGCGAGCTGTTGAACGATCACACAATAGCAAGGCTGATCATAGCAAAGTAACTGACACGCAAAGTTTGTAAAGCGTTGGCAAAGCTAATGCAATGCCAGACAGCAAGCTGCACAATATTCCTGCTACCAGCTTCACCTCTAAGTCCAGCTCCAGCTCCCGGACAGGACCCATATTACAACCCAAGATTCCAAATGGTCTGTTATCCTGGGTGTAAAGGGAGCAAAATAAACACAGCAGAAAGTTTTGACTTATATTATCCTTTACCAATTTAGAACAGCAATATTTACACTATATACACTATGTACAGTGATAGGTATTAGTGCACTCCACGGTAAGCAAGGAAAAATAGAAGCCACAAAAGAGCAGACCGTGCTTCAACCAGCTCTAGAATGGGAATGACAAGGGCAGACAGGAGAGTGGTACCCACATAACCTCTGCAATTGCCAAAACCATCTACTTATTGGCTGGAACCTGGTTACTAAGGTGAACGACGGGGCCCCATCGTCAACTCTCAGTCACCTGGTTTGCTGGTTGGGGGAGATAGCCTGTAAATGAGGGTGTGTACATGCACTGAATAAAGGTTACGTACTCTTTGCATGCCACAGTATGATACACATTAACCTCCAGTCAAATGGTGAGTGATATTAAGATACATTCTCCTTCTGTTATGTAAATGTGTGTATATATATATATATATAATCATTTATTAATTTTAATATACAGTCCACCAATTTTTATATGTACCAGAATTCCTGTGTGTATGTACATTTCATTTGTAATATAGGTCTACAGCAACTTGTGGACATGACAGTTGTAGGTATTGAAGGGGGACATTTTTTTGACCTAGGTGTCCCAAATTCCTACTTGTCTATGTAACTTTGATAAATAATAATTATCTTTGTTATCATTTACTGGTATGTACATATGAGTTACATCCAGAAAAATGTAATTTTCCACACCAACTGTCATACTCCCGAGGTACCAGGCGAGTACCTATGGTCAAATGCCAATCTTTATGGTACCGTTTAAAAAGATAGCTTTTTGACATCGTTGGCCCTTTTTATGACCATTTTCACTGGGGACATAGATATAAAAACATTGTTTTTATGCTTCAAGTTCCCTGAAGCCTCCCCTTTAAAGACCATAACTACAAAGAGGTGGCTGAACCCTTTTGTCCATCTTCCCAGAGGGGGCATCCCTGAGAAATTTTTTTCTACCGGGGCCAATTCACATCTGACTTAGGGAAAAACACTCACCAACTTCGGGAGGAACCTCCTTCACAACACCCTATCATCCCACTTAAGGGGGGATTGAGTGCCAGCATTGGGGTTCTAAAAGCCCTTTTTGGGAAAAACTTTGCTCCCTTAAACCAAAGGGAGGGCTGTTCCCTCCCGTGCTTTTTTTGCCATGGGGAATTCCCAGTGACCCCTTTGGGGGTTTTCACCCTTTGAACTTCTCTAGGGAACGGGCCAGAGGTCCATTTCCATCCTTTTGACTTGGACTAATGAGGACTGAAACTAGGGTTTAGTCTTCTTTTCAGTTTTCTCCTTTTCCTTTGATCCCAAAATTGAGGAGCCTCTGACCAGTTTCGAAAAACTTTAAACTTTCAATGGGGCCATACAAAAACCCATTTTTTTTTCCAAAAGTCAGAGGAAAGTTTTAAAAGAGGAAAAAGCTGGGGGCGCCTATCAATCAAATAAATTATTATAGCTGGAAAGGTCCATATAAAGATTAAAAAATTTGGGGAAATTGACTACCTCAAGAACAAGGGGGAAACCCAAGCTTTTTCATATCAACATCCTTAAAATATTCCGAAAAATTCGGTTTAACGCCTAATAAATTTGATTTAGTTTTTTTCCCCACGAACTTGAAAACAACTGAGGAGTGAAGTGTGGTAATTACACCTCTAATGTAAACTAGACAGAGAAAATACATGACTTGGTGACTCTTGACCACCGGGGGCAACAAACATTTTAAAATAATATTTTTTTGGGTGACCATAAGAACGGAACTACTTTAAAATGTAGTAAATTCCAGACGTCTTTTTGATATTTTGTGTTACCTCCCGGGGTCCATAAGATCACTTTAGTCAGACAATCCTATCAAAAGAAATTATACTATTCCAGTTCACCTTAGGGGTCATTTGACCGAGAGGTAGACAAATTATTAAAACAAAGATCTTGAACCTTCATATCTGCATATTGTTCACCAGTAGTCATGGGTTTAAAAAAAGGATAATTCACAAGACTTGCTATTTACTTCAGGGCCTTAATTCAAACTCGGGGGGGATGAGCCTTGCCCAAAAGATAGCGATTTCACAAATTTTATGACTCTTCCTTCTTTTTAAAATTAATTGCACAGGCTTATATCAAGTAATTTTGATCCTTCTTCAAGCAGTACAACCACTTTCCTACCCACCAAGAATGATGCAATATAGAACTATCCCTTTCGGTTTTGGTACCTGCCTGGCTACCTACGGAACTGATGAAAAGGTCTTGGATAAATCCAAAATTTTTCAGTTTATTTTGAAAACTTTTACGAAAATGACATCGACGTGGAGCAAGCATACCCAAAACAAAAAACTCATTTTTCGTAGGTTACGCTCACAGGGCCTCACTCCCAAAGCCAAAAAAAAATTTTCCCCTTGGTATAACAAATTAGATACCGGACTGTCCTTTCTAAAACACTTTTCAGCCCCCCCCTAAGATCGAAGCTTTATTAGAGTTTAAATCCCAAAACCAAAAACTCATGTGACTTTCTGATTTGTAAATTTTTTTGCACAGTTTTTTCCCGAACCTTACTGAACTTACAGGCACTATCCAACTTCCTTAAAAAGTCTGTGAAGGAACCTCTTGAACTTTTTGACGTAGCTCAAGAAAAGTTTAATGAGTTTAAGAATATTTTCTCAAAAGACCCTATACTTAAGATCCCAGATATTAACAAAACATTGTTTAAAAACTGATGCCTCCAATACTGGCTTAGGTGCGGTGTTACTACAATACCATGATGGTACTCCCTTCCCTGTATGCTTCCTAAGCCGGAAACTCCTTCCTGCAGAAACGAATACTCCACCACAGAAAAGGAATGTTTGGCCCTTGTGTGGGGTATCTCCAAGCTTAAATTTTTATTTACTAGGAAAAGAATTCATTTTAGAGATGGATCACAAACCTTTGATATACCTAGAAACTTTTAAGAGAACCAACAGTCGCCTCTTGAGGTGGACATGGGGACTCCAAGCTTTTAAGTTTCATATTGTATATATCAATGGTTCATTTCCCGTTATTTCTCTGACTGGTTAAGTCATGACAGTCAGTTGAAGATTTAGTGTCTTACGCGACTTTCACATTTTAGAACTTTTTCCTCGCCTATTCTTCTTATACTTTTTTGACTATAAGTCTTGGTATGGGGAGTGTGAGGAAAATTCAACAGATAGAAATATTTAGCGAGTATATGGTAACAATAATTTGATTGCCGGCTGCTTGTTAAGGTAGGCAGTCTCGCTCCTGCTTCCCCTCCCTCCCCCCCTTTTTCTCCACCCAAAAGGTGACGTGTGGTTTCTCCAACCAAACATAATCACTCGACTCACAGCTCCCAGCACAACTGTAAGTAAAAGCCTCTGCTCCTATTCTAGTGGATATTGGTTGAAAGCTTCACTTTTGACCAATATTAAACTTGGGTCGTTTAAAGTTTTAAGCTCCCCATGAGACTTTTCGATAGTCACCCCCTTTTTTTTAAGTATCTTGCACTTATCATGGAGAGTGATTTCTTAAGCAGTGGGTAACCTGTCTCTCTTTCCACTTGGAATGCAGATCGGGTCACCTACCAACCAACGAGAAGTGTTAAAGGGAGACGGACTGAAACAGTCCATGAGATGTCTTTCCCAAAATTTAACCAAACCTGATTACTTACAGCCCAACTGCAGATGACTCCCCCTCATCTTCGCAGGGGGTAAAGAACCTGTCTTCCTGTCCATCTGGACTGACTATTCAAGGCTATAGACTCTGTGAAGAACTAGTTGTTGGGTTGTCACCAACACCTGTAAACCCCCCCACATCATCATCAATGACTACAATTTCTACAAGACGGTGTCAACATAAACCAGACACCCCAGTTTACTTGTACATATTAGCCATGAATTTCAAATGGCAATTTTTCATTCATTTTTCATTTTTCTTTCAAGTAGGGTACACCTTCATTTTTAATGTTTTATCTTTGCATTTTCTAAATAATAAAGTGTTTATCTTTGTGAATTATTATTTCTTTTACTATTTATTAATTTTCCTGAGGAGGAGCCAGCCTTGGTAAAACTGTCTGAAGTTGTTACAGGGCTGAGTAAGCCTTTACATATTGGGATACAAAGATCCCAACATGTCATGGATAAACAGCTGGATAGGGGGGCCCTTACACCCACCCAACACACAAAACACACACACTCGGGTTGGCGAAGGTGGTTGGAAAGGGACTTCTTAGTTGATAGATTTACCCTTCAGGGGAAAAAGTAGATAGTTTATACTGTTAGTAAAACAATATTAGAACATTTAGGCAAATGTAGATAATAATAATGTAGACCTAAGACCTTAACATAGGTAGTAATAGGCCGATAAAAGTAGGCAAAAATTAGGTTTGTTAGCCAGGGAGAACTGGCAGGCCCCAAATTTGAGTACTGGGGGCCCTGGGATTGAGACTGCAGTGCCCTTTCTTCTAAGACTAGACTAGTGCCGTGATCAGCAGGCAGTGCCCCCACGTGTCTTCACATACTGACCTGGGGAAATCTGGTGGAGGCACCTCGACGTACGGTAGATGACCTCCTCCAAATCAGGCCCATACAGTAAGACGAGACCCCCCTTTTTTTTCTAGGATTCTGGCCAGCTTCTGGGGGAAATTGCGAGTGGTTTAACTGTTGCCTTTTTGTGCAGGTGGCAGTTCATAACCAGTATGTACTGGCATCACGCCTTCAGGCTTAGAAGCTAGTGTCCATTTCTGTATAGTTATACTAGGGGATACACACCCCTTTGGAAATAGAAATTTCTGAGGTACAGGCAGGTCACTAATACGACTGAATATTGCAAGAATTAAGGCTCCTCTTTGCACGTGGTTCTGAAGGGAAGTCCACAGGGACTAAAAACTTAGGGGGGGTTGAAGACTGGGGCACATTCTCCAACACCAAGTAAGTTAGTCCTTTATATGTGCATGCAAGCGAGATTTCTTGCAACATCAGTCATTTATGAAAATCTGTCCTGTAAGAAATTTGTGAGGCTGAGGTACCGACCTCAGGGCTCAGTGTCAACAGAGCTTGTCAGGGTAGACAACTCACATCTGGAGTTTATCTGGAGAGAGTTCCGGGGGTCAACGCCCCCGCGGCCCGGTCTGTGACCAGGCCTCCTTTGGTCAGTGTCCCAGGATGCGACCCACACCAGTCACTAACACCCAGGTACCCATTTTACTGATGGGAACAAAAGACAATGGTGGAAAGAAACACGTCCCAAAGTTTCTACTCTGCTGGGAATCGAACCCAGGCCCTCACCGTGTGAAGCGAGAGCGTTAACCACCAGGGCCCCCAGAGCCCATGGAGGCAGTCCAGACAAATTTTCACAGGGTTTTTAGGCCCCTTATCAAAACAAAAAAAAATAAATATAAAAAAAGGAACGTACACTGGTAAGCTGTCCTAATATACAAGTACAGTTAGAAAAAAAATACAAATAGCCAGAAACTTCACTTTAAGGAGGTTATTAGTAGAATATTCAAAGGGTTGCTAGTAGAATTACAGTAAATCAACCATTCAAATCACATTAGAAGCTCTGTGTAGGGCTACAGTAAATCAAACAAACGGGCTTCCACATGGATTACTTTCCATTTTTTGTTGAAAATTGGTGTCACCCCCCCTTGGCAGATATCCAAGAACTATCTACAAGCATATTAAATCAGGGAAGGGGTTTTTGTGTAGCCCAAATGAATAAATCTGGGACTAAAATCACATTTGGTATTAAAAAAGGGTAACATCAAAGTGGGCCTTC
>NW_026474775.1:0-10620 GCF_026875155.1 Cherax quadricarinatus
GGGCCCCAAAGACTTAGAGGATGACAAAAGGGCGATGATAGGCATGATAGAAGTGATACTAAAAGAGTCCACATTGATAGTTTTTAACCATAAGGAAATAGACTGGAAAAGCCTGGAGATACACGGGGTTAAGCTACATTGGAGGTGGGGAAGGAAAACCAAATAAGCCAGCAGATCAGGGAGAAATCAGACGACGAACCAGACAGGCTGGACCTTATGTTCACCCTAAGCGACTCTGTTGCAGGGGACATCGAATCAGAGACCCCTTAGAATTGTTGACCATAACGATTTAGCGACAAGAGACTGGGACAGGAGATCAAGGAATGATTAACAGGAAGGAAACAAGTTATTGTTTTTGGTTGATGTAAATAACGTGGCAGAGGTAATCGAGTCAGTGTTGTCTGTATTCTCAGATGAGGTGAAACTAATGAAGATATTACAAAGAGGAGTAGATAAAAAACTAGCTGCAGGTTCGGTCTGATTATAGTGCCTATTTGAATTTAACTCCAACAAATACAAACTACTAAAAATCAGAGAAGAGCTAAGATGACCAGAAACAGAGCACAAGACTGCAAAACTCCCTGAAAGCTAAGCACCAATGGGTGGGTACAGTTCCATGCACTTCGCCTGAGGCACGATTCAACCAAATAATTACTGCAAATTTAGAGTAACTTTCAGAAGGCTCAACAAGGAGACATTCAGAAACTCATACATGTCATATGTGATGCCCTTCCCGGAGCACTCAGCGACAGTATTAAACCCACACCTGATAAAACATTTAAAGAAGCTCGAAAAAGTGCAGTTATTTACTAGAAAACTAATACTAGATGAGTTGTATGAGCTATGGGGGAAGACTAGAGGAGCTAAAATTAACAATGTTATAGGGCAGAAAGACCAGAGGTCACACGATATATTTAAAACGCTGAGAGGAATTGACAGGGTAGACAGGACGAGCTTTTCAGAGAAGCGGGTTTCAGATCCTCGAGGGCACAGATGAAAGTTAAGAACACAGATGAGTTACAGTGATGTTAGGAAAGAACTCTTTAATCTTATCGTGATCACGAAGTGGAATGTCCTAGACAGCGAAGTGGTGAAAGTGGGATTTATGCATAGTTTAAAGGATAGGGCTCACGGACCCAATAACAACCACAATATTAAGAGCACACACACACACACACACACACACACACACACACACACACACCACACACACACACACACACACACACACACACACACACACACACACACCACAGGGACACCTTCACAAACCTGTGAATTCTAATATGTGTCAAAGCCCTCACATCAGTGTTGCCATCTGCTAAGACGTGACTTGGCTTAATTCAGGTGCCAGTTGAATCAGGCAGGAAACTTTGAACGTTTTGTATTTTCCTCTTCTCCGGCGCTTAGGTCAGCCAGTGCTTGTCCCATCTGGCAGGGCCAGAGGAGAGACTGGAATATGTATGAGCTCTTCTGGGTCAAACTAAACTTTCTACCGAGTTTGTTCTTCGAGGCCTGTCCAAAGCTGTGAGCCTGAGTCAGAAGAGATTGAAGCTTGGGTCTTTGACGAACACGTTGTAAGTCTTCTCATGGAAATGTACTCAACTTTACACCTGTTGAAAATTGTTATTTAACTTCAACTGTGATGAGTAATTGTTACTAATTTACTACCACTAACAATTATTTCATACCGTGCCTATTTACTAATATTACTAACGTTATTCAGTGAACTACTACTACTACTGCTACTATAACTATTATTTTTGTTACTATAACTACTAATATTACTACTACTAATAATAATTATAATAACAGTAATAATTCTGAAGTTACACTTAATACCTCTACCAATAAAATAATTCATGTACCAATGAAAAAGTTACAGAATGAACTACTGATGTTAGTGCTACCAGCGTTTAGTTATTTTTTTTTATTTTATTTAAAACAGTGCGATACAAATGACAGAAATATATTAAAAAGATACACGACAAAAGATTACTACACTAGAATCGCACTTAACCCGAGACCTAATAACGAAACCATACAGTACAGTGGTAATACACACTCACACACACCACACCGTATGTTACGTTGGTATTACACTCACACACAACACACCGTATATTACAGTGGTAATACACTCTCACACACACCACACCGTATGTTACGTTGGTATTACACTCACACACAACACACCGTATATTACAGTGGTAATACACTCTCACACACACCACACCGTATGTTACGTTGGTATTACACTCACACACAACACACCGTATATTACAGTGGTAATACACTCTCACACACACCACACCGTATGTTACGTTGGTATTACACTCACACACAACACACCGTATATTACAGTGGTAATACACACTCACACACACCACACCGTATGTTACGTTGGTATTACACTCACACACAACACACCGTATATTACAGTGGTAATACACACTCACACACACCACACCGTATGTTACGTTGGTATTACACTCACACACAACACACCGTATATTACAGTGGTAATACACACTCACACAACACTATACATTACAGTGATATCGTTTTATTTGTTAAAGAACATCTCTAACAAGGTTACATATTACCAAATATCAAACACTGGAAATTATGAAGATTGTACAATAAAACAGAGATAAACAAAACAAACAAACACGCACAATGACACACACAAGCACACACGTTACACTACATGAGACTACATCAGGCACATACTAGGTGGGGTTTCTGCCTGTCAACACACGTATGCAAGACTAATTCTAAGATCTCAGGTGCCCAACAGAGCACCACGATACTCAAAACATTAATTTTGGAGATTATCACGAGATCTTAACATACATAGGTATTTAGTATTCAAAGAAGGAAACGGGATAATACTAAAAGTCACAATAAAAACATCCAATATAACAAAACAAAACTACGATGTGATATTTTACATCTCAGCAAAACAAAGAAAAATAATGCAAGTAGTTACATGTAATATAATATTACTGAAAAGCACACTGTAACACAGCATAAAATATAACATAAAATAAACACCAATTGCTTATGCTAGGAAACACTTTTTACCACTTACAATTGAATCAAAAACAGTAAAGACTCCTATAACATATTTGAGTCTCATTGAAAATTTTCATCATAAAGTCCTTGAAATGATTTATACATGATAAAAAATATGCAATCGTAGTGCTACACCTTTCTAAATGATAACTGTGTAGTTCCTAAAACCCTCGGGGCAATAACCCTATTGCCTCTAGATATCAAAACTCAATTATACATCTATATAAACAGCTCTCCATGCTCACACCCAAGTCTAGGAAAATAGCCCGTCGTATCCCCTTACCCACTTTGCAAATCCCATAAATCCCTTAATGTGAAATTTCGATAACCCTCACTAAAATCTCTCTCCCATCTCCCTCCATACACCCCTTTATTTCTACACTGTGTCCTATAAAAAGTTGCTGCCAATGCATTAATTCTTGCACGCACGTCCGCCTCCCTCATAGCCCACATCATGTATATATAATCCGTAATCATATACTCAATCGCATCTCAACCCTTTTATTCACCCAGTTATATCTAAACTTAAAACCCTCAAAACCTGCAACCCCCCTCCCCCCACTAACCTTAAAACCTTACCCATCCAAACCCTTATAAGTTCAATACAATCGCAAAAATATACTGTATGATAAATAGTCGCCAATCCTCCACAATCCTTGCATTCCCCATCCTCTCGTATTCTCTTATAGAATAAAAACCATTTCCTGACGGCAAGATTCCATGTAAAAATCTATACATAACTTCTCTGACTTTAGGTTTTAAACGCAATTTATTTAAACGCCCCCAAATATTATGCCAATCATACATCGGATAAACTCCTTCTACCGCCGCTACCACAGCCTTACCATCTGCCCTATCAAGATTTCTCAATTTAATATGTGAGTGATCCCTCACGTTTATTAAGACCCGTAACATTGCCTCACCTATCATGAACTCCCGACCCCCCCACCACCGTCGCATATCCTGATGTATCCTATGAAGACCGTCTTCTTTCCGCCCCCCCTCCCGCTTATAACTATGTTTTAAATACATACTTATTATCCTCTTTTCAACATCTATAAGACCCAGCCCTCCACGGCCAACCGGGAGTGTGACAACCGCTCTACTTAACCATTCGCTCCCTGTTCCCCAGATGAATCTAAAAACACTTTTTTGTAACCTTTTTAATTCACAACGAAGTATCGGAAATATTACCGTAACATGCCATAGTTTACTATATAATAGCACATTCGTTGTTATCACCCTTTGTTGCAAACTTAAATTAGCAGCTCTTAACCCACTAAGACGCTTCAGAACACTATCAACAATACGCACGGAATTTATTTGTTGTGCTGACTTGATATCATTTACATAAACGATCCCACATATCTTTATTTGGTCCACCCTTTCCCACCTTTCAGCAACCATTCCTTCCTCACGCGACCCTTTTCCAAGATTCATATACTTTGTTTTCCCCATGTTGATCGTCATGCCAGTAGCCTTTTCAAAAACTTTCACTAACTTTTCTACCCGAATCAAATACATGTTTTCTCTCACCAAAATCGTCGTATCGTCGACATTTCCAACAATGCCCGCTCCCCCACCCCTTACATTACCCATCCCATTTGCTTCCAATAAAACCCTTATCCCTCTATAAAAGGGATCTTGAAAACAAGCAAAAAAAATTTGTGAAAAGGGACAACCTTGACGCAAACCCCTTCCCATCTGAATTCGATCTCCCAACCTCCCATTCACCTGCACACGCAAAGTTGCCTCCTGATACATTAATTTGGCCCATGATATAATTTCCGCCCCAAACCCCTGCCATCTCATGATCTTCCATAACGTCTCCCGTTCCACACTATCATATGCCGCCTCCCAATCTATAGCCAATACCCCCCCCTCCCAATCTTACTCTTTCTTCAATAAAACTTCTAATCATACCGTGACCTTCATACATAGACCTGCCCGGCACCCCATATTGTCCCTTGTCAATCACTTTGCCCAGGACTTTTTTTATTCTGTTGGCCAAGATCCTTCCAAAAATTTTATAGTCCCCACATAATGACGAGATTGCACGATAATCTTTAACCGTTAATGGCTCACCTTTAGGACGACCACAGCCAACCTTTGTTATTCCCCTAAATCCCCATCCCGCTTCATGATATTGAATAAACGTTCCAGAAACCCCTTTAAAACGTTCCAATTTTGAAGATAAAAGTCGCTGGGCAACCCATCTATTCCTGGCGCCTTACCCAATTGCGCCCCAGATAAAGCCTCCCAAGTCTCACACTCCGTTATCGGCCCTCCCAACATCAAACGATCATGCTCCTCCAGCTCACAACGCACAAACCTACCGATTGACTGCAATGCAATTTCACTTATTCCAACACTTTGCGTTTTCATTTTAACCCAAGCATCAATATACCCACTCATACCCTCCGTCGTCGTCAACACGTGATTCACTCTATACCCCTGAATACCTACCTGAACATTCAACCCCATTAACTCCATTGCTTTGCGACGTCTGTGTTGATTCCTCAACACACACGCCGACGGCCGATCTCCCCACAAAACCTCTTCGATTCCACCCTTAAGCCTTTCCCCATCAAAGCTTTCGTTTTGTAAATTTCGTAGTTGCTCCTTAATTCGTTCAATTTCTGTAACAGGATAATTAGCATTCGCTTGTACATAGCAGTCGCGCAACTGCCCTTCTAAATATCGTTGGAAACCATACTGTAACTGATAATATCTCACTCCCTGACTAATATAATATTCCTTAATTCGCTTTTTGGCTATCATTTCCCACCAATTAACCAAAGCCACATCTCCAGGTGCTTCAACCACAAGGCGTTCCTACATATGCCCAAAAGACAAACGACTTTCCTCTCTCTTCAATAACTTTACATTTAATTTCCAAAATGACGGACCCCTTCTAGGCACACCCGCAATATCTACATCCATTACCACTCCTCTATGATCCGAAAAAACCACATTTATCACACTCACTCTCCGCACTGTAACCGCACTAGACACGTACATTCTATCCAATCTCGCCGCATAATCTTGTCTAATGAAAGTATGCTCCACCATGCCCCCCCCCACACACATCCATTAAAACCACACTCGTCAATAAATCTCCCAAGAACCCCAAGCAACAACCCGCTCCTCGAGGCTCCACGTCTTTTCGTCGTATTACACAATTCCAGTCTCCCCCTATTATCGCTACATTTGGTAAACTACGTAGATAATATACTAATACATCTTGTACAAAATGAGTTTTAAGTCGTACATCTCCCTCGGCCGGCCCATATACACCTACAAAACTTATGTGTGCTCTACCCCATAAACCATCCACCCTAATCACTCTCCCCTCCCCCCTTTCACTATGGCGTAACTACAAACGGGGCTATTTCCTTTACCAGAATGGCGACGCCTCCTTTTAACCTCGTCGCATATTCCATATACACATCGTAACCGTCCATTTCTAACTCATATCCAATTCTGTAATTGTGTTCTTGGATAAATACCACATCCACATCTAGACGCACCAAAAATTCATTAAACCTCTTTCGCTTCCGCTCAGATCTCAAACCGTTAATATTTATTGTCAAAACCTTAAAGTTAATTAATGGGATTTTCCTTTCGTTCTAGGTATAGACTTTTCACTTATACATTTTACAACACCTCTATCCCTCTCCCCTTTTTTGGGAATCACCTTGATAAACTTTTGTTTCGTGGATTCACTGTTCCCTTTCCTCTGTACATCCGCCCAAGACTTTTTCCCTGCCTTTGGCAGGAGTAAGCACGTCGTCTGAGTCTGATGGGGTCGCAGTTCGCTTTCGCGTCCTACCCTCCACCTGCATTGGGATTTCTTTAGTACTATCATGATGCACCTCCACTTCTGCTATATTCACCATCATACCATGCGACACACCAGACTCAATGCTTTCATCTGTCGCCTCACCATGATGCTCAACCGATCCCAAAATTGCACCTGGATCCTCCACACGGTTGACGATCGACTCGTCTAACAATACATCCAGTGCCTTCACTAAGAACGCCGCTACATCCTCGTCCCCCATAGTGGGCAGAGTCTCTTCAAATACTTTATTTATGTCCAGTGACGGTGATTCTTCTCGCTGTTTTGCATCCTCCAAAGCATTCTCCTGCGCTTTTTCTACCTCTTCACTCCAAGATGTCCGTTGTCGAGACGGGTGAGCATAAGACTGTTCTCGTCCCTCAACTTCCTCGACCTCTTCCGATTGTTGCTGTTGCAATATTTGGAGATTCCCACGACGCTTACCACACTGTGCCGCTATGTGGTCATACGACCCACACAGCCGACACGTACGACGTTGCCCTGCATATGTTACATATACTTGAGTTCGAAATGCTTGCAACATAATATAGGACGGTATGGGATGGCGTAAGGTCATTTTGACTGAATATGTTCCCTCCAAACTTCCAGCATAAGGTCCAGCGGCCCACCGACCTGCAGAGGCCATATGAACCGTACCATAATTACGTAGTTCATCTTTTATAACAAATTCAGTCGCCTCAAAAGGCACATTCCTTATTTTAACCCATGTGTAGTGTCGTGATACATCATGAAGACGTACTGATACAGCTGAATTGACGGCTATAATGGTCTCTTGATACTTATCCACCACCGCTTCATAGACATTTGCTGACGTCATTTTAACGAAGATCCGTGTCGTCCCATTAAGTGCTACACCACATATCTCTTCATTTGCGATACCGTAGGTATCACGGATAATCGCCGGTAGTAACAAGTCCATCGTGTCTCCGGTGACAGCCCCACGGGTCAACTCAACGCAAACACTGTTGATGCGCCTGTAGCTATGCAGCGCCATGTTGGTAAATGAGCAGCGCACGTCCTCACTACTCAAAGGTTGTGACGAACTGAGGTAGCTCGCCTGAAAACAGCAGAGGGGTGCAGAGCACAACCGCACTCTACCGTGGTCAGGCAGCGAATGTCACTATGAGATGCTTGACTGTGGTGGAAACACTATCAGCTGACAACTTACATGTATTTTTCTCCATCAGTACACCATTACTATAATAGTAACAATTATCGAGATCCTTTGCTTCACTCTCAGTAACTGCTATATCTCTCAGTCTTTCCTTGCTGATAACAAAAGATCCTTGAAATTTAAAACAAACATTTAGTTAAAAAATTTTAAAAGCCCGGGTTTTGTCCCCAAAATAGGTTGATGACCGGGGGGGGAGTCAGTGTTAATGACCCGGGCCCCAGAGCGTCACTAAACAAAAATTTTTAAGCCCAAAATATTGTCCTCAACTAATCAACAGGAGAAAAAGGTTTCCCCGTTGTAAACTTTGCATAGCTCTATTTAAAAACGGAGGGAAAAAAAATAGGTTTTTCTTTTTCAAACTTCAATGGCAAAAATTATCAAACAGTGTTATTAAACAACCCCAAGTGGTCCTTTTACATATACCAAACGAAGGATATCGTTTTCCCCACAACAAGGTTCCCCCTGACCTGTTGGGGGGAAAACAAACCCCGGGGTATACCCCCCGAAAAATAACCCGGGATAATGCTTGTTTGAAAAAAACTTTGGGAAGAGGTACTTTTTTAAACCCCACCATAGGATTTTTAACAATACATCTATCTTGCCAAAAGGTAACATCAGTTATGGGCAGTACAAACTTCTCTCCCAAAAAGTGAGATAAATGCCAGTGTCTTGAAAGAAAATTTTCAGTTAAAATGTGAATTTGTCAAATCCACTTTTTCCCCCCGAAAAGTAAGGAATCATAGCCCGAACGGGAAACTTTTCGTCAGATACACTTTTTGACCTAGTCATTGTTTGATAACATTTTTCTAAAAAAAGTAGGATCAGAGGTATTTCCAGGGTTTTGGGGCCTTTGTTTTTCCAGGAAGGGGGTCGACCCTTTTGGGGGGCGCCAGCCGCAAGACGGGTTTTTGGTATCTCTTTTTTTAAATTATTGCAATACCCCTTTTAGTCCCTGTCCTTTTCTGTTTTTCAATTTTTTTACATTTAAATTTCCCTTTTCTCTATATCAGAATTCCCGTCAAACCACAGAAAAACCGATTTAGGATTTTGAGTTTTTGGAAAAAGGGCGAGAAGGGCACAGTAGCAGGTACATCAGGCCGGCAATGAGCAGCTGATTTAGGTTGCCAGCTTCTAGGATAATTTTTAGTTACCTTGTTTCTCTGTGTTTTAGTACGTACAAGTGTGTGAGAAATCTCGTAATTGTCTGCTAATGCTGCAGTTTCCAGAATATCCGAGGTAGTATGATCGATCAGATATTCTTGTATGTCAGGAGACATACCGTTGTTAAACTCTTCATGTAGTAACAACTGAACAAGGCTGTCGTAGTTGTTACACCTGGCAGACCTACACCATCTCTCAAATGCAACTTTTTTCTCACGAGCAAACTCTACACAAGTTTGATCTTGTCGTCGTTGTAATGTACGAAATGCGCTTTGATAACTTACAGGCAACAAGTTATATGTCTCTAGAATTGTTTGTTTGATAGCGTCATAACTAATGTACTTGGCAAATGGTAAAGCAGCAGTACAAGTTTGAGCTCTTCCTGTCAAAGCTGTATGCAACACTGTAGCCCAGTGCTTACGTGGCCAGTTCATAGCACGAGCCTGGTTCTCAAACACATCAAAATAGGTGTCTAAGTCACTCTCAAAAAACTTAGGAACCATGGATGCAGCTTTCTGTACATTAAATGTGTCCTGTGATCTATCAGTCTGTTGTCTTCCCAGACGAACATTTTCTCTCTGGAAATCTTCTTCGTTCAATTTCCTCTTAGCCTCTATTTGTGCAGTCTGCAACATAATGAGACGTTCTAACCTCTCAAACTGTTCCTGAGAGATAGGACCAGTAGGTAATGGAGGAGTAGGGAAATTAACATGTCTTTCTGGACGGTTCTTAGGTCGGACACTTCGTCCAGCCGTCTCTAGAGAGTCTAGATCTGGTCTAGGATAAGTATATACAGGTGTAGCATACACTGTACTAGTATTGGGCTGAGTCATCCAACCAGCTATACTCTGTACTATTGTGTCAGTGAGGCGGGAAGACGTGAGCGGAGGTTCACTAGGCTCAGACACTTCTGCAGTAGTTGCTCTTTCTTCATCAAATAGAGTCATACTTCCTAATTGTGACACTAGATTTTCTGAATCTGAATCATAATCAGACATCTCTGTATGAGCAGGAAACAATATATCTTTAATTAACGCTCTGACAGTTTCTGCGGTGTAATTCCTGTTATACGTCACACCGAGATATTTGGCTACTCGCCAACACGTCTGAAGTTTTAATGTACTTAACTCAGACAAAGTCAGAGTATCAATTAACTGTTTCACTTTGGCATACATCACAAAAATAATTTTACTACGAGAGAGTGATTATTGGAAACTATAATCCTGATAGGAATTTTTGTGTTGGTTGTCTTAGAGCTAGAACTCATAAACAGTATTTTCCATCTCCTTGATCAAGAGACTCAGTCAGTACAAAACACCACCTGGTATGTTGTACAAGGGCTAAA
>NW_026474776.1:0-10624 GCF_026875155.1 Cherax quadricarinatus
AAACGTTGTTTATAGAAGTCTTCATGTCAGCGAATCGACTTAAAAAATTTGTACAGTCGTAACTGAAATAGAAAATAGAGTCAACAATAATCTTTAATTTATTTTTACTGATGATCTGGACAACTTAAAAGTGTTAAGTCCATCTCATTTACTCCATGGCAGAAGGCTCGAACCTGTTCCTCCATGAATGATAAAGAAATCATTGAGGCTCCTACTTATCTCGAACCTGAGCAACTCAGATATAAATACAAACACCATAATAAAAGTGCTTAAATTTGTTGGGAGAAAAAATTTGGCGAGAAGACTATCGTCACCTCACTGAGAGAACAATTTCTCGGGAGCTGGTTTTTCCTGACAATCATGGATCCTTAAGACCTGCTGACAGTGATTATTGACATTATGATCCAAGGTCCAATGGCCTCTTGGAAAAACAGTGACCATACATCCTGATGCACATGGAATCTCAGGACTGTTGATGTGTTGAGCAAAAGGTGTATAAATAATGGACAATAGATAAATTAGTGCCATAAGAATTACAAAGTATTGAAAACAAAACATAGTGGTTCTCCAGAAACCCCACAGACTAAAGTTGTTCAGAAAAAACAATCAGCAGTGGTGGCGAGTGAGATGATCAAATTAATGTTAAGAATATTACTTCACCTGCAGTGAACTTCCGTCGCTCCCCAGTGGGGAGAAATTTTCTCCAGAAAGGGGGGTGGGGGGTTATCAGGACCTTCAGCCCTTTCTTTCTCTCAAAAGGGGGGAAAATGGATCGCTTTCCGCATGATCGTAATTGGAAGCAGGTGCAGTACAAGAAAGTGTCATAATCCCCACCACTTTCCTTGAAAGAAGCTTGTTGCAACCATATCGTGGATTAATGAGAGCAATTACTTTCTTATCGTAGTAGGAAAATTTACATAAAAAACCCCGCATCACTTTATTTCCAAGTTGAGACTATCGTTAAAACCTGAATAAGTCTAGGAAATTTGTAATGAATTCTGTTGCAGGTGTCAAGCAGGTAGGGGAAAATTTTGCTGAAGTCGGCGGTTTGGGGCTGCACCCCAAGGCAAAGCCTGCTCCAGGGCGATTGCTTTAAGAACAGACGCAGACAACTCGGCTTTACACTTGAAAACAGACAAAAACAATAGTGATTCATGCGTTTCGTGCCTCAGTGACAAATCTCAAACCCTTCGTGGTAGAATTTTTCTATTGTGAAAAAATCGCGAAGTAAAGGACAAACATTGGAGAACAGTGTGGTGTACAGTGCTGCAAACAATCTTCAGAGACAAACAGTGCACCGTAAGACACTACGACGTCAATCAAAACAGCGGATACCGAGGTGACCCTCTAGGGTCAGCTACAAAAACCCAGGTTAGACTAGGCAGGCATGGACTTAGGTCGGCTGTGCAGCAGATAGCTAAGACATAACCTGTTTGGATTTACCATAATCCCCCGTAATACGCGGACCATTGAGCTCAAAAAACGTAAGCTGAGTCAGTATTCAGTTACTGAAGATATACTGATATAATGCTCCTTTGGGGCAATTATCCTCATGCTTACTTATCCCTCATCAGCAACAGGTTGTAGAACAGCTGGTTCAGGTCGGAGGAGTCTTCTGGGTGCAGCTGCAGAAGGCTGAGACAGGAACAAAGCTAATTATCTTTATTCCTGTATACAGATACATAGCATATATTCTACAGAATCCCAACACAGTTAAAGTTTTTGAATGATGGCAAAACATCAGCTTTTTCAAACAACTTCTTCCCACTTTTTTTTTTTTTTTGCACATTCACACTCTTCTCTATCATTTTTTAAAGCATACTATGTTTGTGAGTCATCACCCTCGACACTATCTTTACCTAATAAATTGCACTGTTAGTATAATCTATCACTTATGACTAAGAAGACACATGTGCACATCATTAGATCGACCGTCGCAGTCTTGACGCTTCTCAGATCCAGGTCATTAATTCATCATTCTTCTTTTCATAGTTTTTTCTTGCATTCCTCTGAAATTATTTTTTCCTAGGTATATTATAATTGAATTTTCTGATAAGTCAGAGAGGAAAAGTAACTCGTCGTGCACACTTTATGACTCCGTCTGTATTTACCATTTTGTTTTCACTTGTAGATCACGTTATACCATCACTTGTAGGTCACGTTACACCATCACTTGTAGTTGATGTTACACCATCACTTGTAGTTGATGTTACACCATCACTTGTAGTTGATGTTACACCATCATTTGTAGTTGATGTTACACCATCACTTGTAGTTGATGTTACACCATCACTTGTAGTTGATGTTTCACCATCACTTTTTAGTTTTATGTTACACCATCACTTGTAGTTAATGTTATGCCATCACTTATAGTTGATGTTACACCATCACTTGTAGTTGGGTGTTATACCATCACTTGCAGTTGATGTTACACCATCACTTGTAGTTGATGTTTTCACCATCACTTTTTAGTTGATGTTACACCATCACTTGTAGTTGATGTTACACCATCACTTGTAGTTGATGGGACACCATCACTTGTAGTTTATGGGTTTCAACCATCACTTGTAGTTGATGTTACACCATCACTTGTAGTTGATGTTTCACCATCACTTGTAGTTGATGTTACACCATCACTTGTAGTTGATGTTACACCATCACTTGTAGTTAATGTTACGCCATCACTTATAGTTGATGTTACACCATCACTTGTAGTTGATGTTATACCATCACTTGCATTTGATGTTACACCATCACTTGTAGTTGATGTTACACCATCACTTGTAGTTGATGTTACACCATCACTTGTAGTTGATGTTACACCATCACTTGTAGTTGATGTTACACCATCACTTGTAGTTGATGTTACACCATCACTTGTAGTTAATGTTACGCCATCACTTATAGTTGATGTTACACCATCACTTGTAGTTGATGTTATACCATCACTTGCAGTTGATGTTACACCATCACTTGTAGTTGATGTTACACCATCACTTGTAGTTGATGTTACACCATCACTTGTAGTTGATGTTACACCATCACTTGTAGTTGATGTTACACCATCACTTGTAGTTAATGTTACACCATCACTTGTAGTTAATGTTACACCATCACTTGTAGATGATGTTACACCATCACTTTTAGTTGATGTTACAACATCACACTTGTAGTTGATGTTACACCATCACTTGTAGTTGATGTTTACACCATCATCCTTGTAGTTGATGTTACACCATCACTTGTAGTTAATGTTACACCATCACTTGTAGTTGATGTTACACCATCACTTGTAGTTAATGTTACACCATCACTTGTAGTTAAAATGTTACACCATCGCTTGTAGTTGATGTTACACCATCAACTGTGGTTTGCAGTACACCTTCAGCTGTAGTTAACTTTACTGTTTCATCTGTTGTGCACCTTACAACAACACATTAACACCATTAACATTCCACTTGTAGTTACCCATGTTAAAAGTAACTGTGCAGTTTATATGGCATATAGAACGCGGTCGTGACTTAGGTCCTGGAACTGACTTAGTTCATTTAAACCGTTCTTGTAAGTTACAGTTCTGGTGACTAGGAATATCCAGTTTGCTCCTAACAGAGACGTAAGTCCTTTTCATTTAAAACATACCAGCTATGTGCCAGCCTCACTAAAGACTTATGTGGTAGAACTCAATAACTGAAGACAATTGCTCTGTGCAGCAGCGGATAGTTTTTAAAGCGGGAGACTCATGTTCGACTTCTGGTGGAGTCATCGTTCTCATTTCTTCTTCCTTTCGTTCCACTGAGACACATTATATATATTTTTTTTATGTTGACCTAATTCAAAAGAAAATATAATCTGAAAAATTCAACTTTGTTCACAAAGATTATCCTATACTTCATGAAATAATAATCATTATCTCTGAAAAGTTTTAAATTAGTAGGGTGACAGAGTGCTAGGGAAAGGGGAGGAATTTAGGCTTGATCAGAGAAACGGAAAAATAGTTCCAAGACCTTCGATTCAGAGATCTTCACTTTTATGAGGGTACTTTCTTTAAAGTTAAATTCATGAAAAAAATAGTTGTTTTCCAACATGGATTTAAACATTAATGACGTTGTTAGAATGTTTACTGTTAGTCCTCACTTCCAGGGAGAGAGTCAGCACTCCATTCCAGGGAATGTGTCAGCACTCAGTTCCAGGGGAAGTGTCAGTACTCAGTTACAGGGAGAGCGTTTGCACTCAGTTTTAAGAAGACGGGTCGTTACTACCTTCTTAGTGACTGGTTTAAATATCTTCCCAGCTTTGCGAACTCAGTCTTTTCTATAGTATATTATAGACTGTTTTATTTTGTTTATGTCTGCACACTGTTTTATGTGGACTCTTTGATTAGATGGTATCTGTACCAAGATGCACAGTGTGGACTTGTGGTACTGTCCTAGTGAGAGGCATAACTTCATACTAGTATCAGTCTTAAGACCTCTGTGTGATGCAGCTTTTATGTGACAAGTTCAGTGTTGAACTTAGTTTGATTATCTACATTTGAAATACAGGTTGATAGGATTATGATCAGGTATTACTTAAATTATGTTCTATAATTTGATTATTTTTCATTTAGAATGAAAGTGTATTTGTGCAAAATGTCTGTAAAACTGTCAAAAATATTGTTGGAAAGTCATCTATAAATTTGTTATAACTATTGCACTCATAGTGAGTTCAGTATTGCTGGAAAAAACTTTTAAACTGTCGTAACTACTGAAACATTGTTGCGACGGTAAAGTAATTTCTGGGTTTTCATGGCATCTCTAGATTCACAATTAGGGAGACACCTTATATAACAATCTACTGTAAAAATTATGCTATATTTACTATGGCGGGACACCACCTGTAAGAAGCCATTGTCAAGTAATTCTTTATAAACTGGCCGGGAAATTATTGCCTTCATTGCAGCTTAAATACCCGTTGTGCAATCGCAAAAAAAAAAAAAAAAAAAAAAAAAAAAAAAAAAAAAAAAAAGCAATTGCAACTTGTATATTTACTACCAATTCAGAGTCATGTACTTATATATCTGTTATATCTATGTGACTCTGATGGGTTAGTATTATACCCCTTTTAGAATATCTTATTATCTCACATACACTTTTTAAATTGCACCAAAGTGGTTCGGCCACTTACCTTATATATCCTACCTCTCTCCCTCCTCCCACCCTTTTCCAATATTTCTATCCTTACCCATCCTTCTTCCTTACCCATCTTACCAAAGCTCTGGTCATAAGAAGAAGAAGAAGAAGAAGTTCAGAACTGATGGACAGTCTTAGGTACAATAATAAAATATTTTTTAAGTAAATTAAACAATTGGTGACTGTTTATTGTCTGTCAAGTATACCAGCCATTGTATATGTTAGAATTGTAATTGACAGAGTGATAGGAAAAAGAAAATGGAAGTAATGAAGAAATGACTAGGTATAGAAGGGAAAGAGTTTGTGTGCCCCAACATGATTTAGCAAACGTTAAATACAGTAAATTAAAGAAGCTAATTGTTGCAAAAGACTTAATTATTGTACATGAACGGTATACAAAACCGACAAGTTGAAAAATTAGACACATGTGCAACATCTTGGTATCTTTATTGTAGACGTATCGCCAACCAGGGGCTTTATCAATAAAAATTCTAGGACATGATTACATAAGAACATAAGAAAGGAGGAACACTGCAGCAGGCCTGTTGACCCATACTAGGCAGGTCCTTCACAATCTATCCCACAACAAAATATTTGCCCAACCAAATTTTCAATGCTACCCAAGAAATAAGCTTTGATAATTCTATTTACCCATGGGCAAGAGCCACTCAAATTCAACCCCTCTCGTTCATGTATTTATCCAACCTAAATTTGAAACTACTTAAGGGTTTTTGCCTCAATAACCCTACTAGGCAGACTGCTCTACTCGTCAACTACCCTATTTCCAAACCAATACTTTCCTGTATCCTTTCTAAATCTAAACTTGTCTAATTTGAATCCATTACTGCGGGTTCTCTCTTGGAGGGATATCCTCAAGACTTTATTTATATCCCCTTTATTGATACCCATCTTCCACTTATACACTTCGATCATGTCTCCCCTCATTCTTCGTCTAACAAGTGAATGTAATTTAAGGGTCTTCAATCTTTCTTCATAAGGAAGATTTCTAATGCTATGCATTAATTTAGTCATTCTACGCTGAATGTTTTCTAATGAATTTTTGTCCATTCTGTAATATTGAGACCAGAACTAAGCTGCCTAATCTAGGTGAGGCCTTACTAATAATGTGTAAAGCTGTAATATAACCTCTGAACTTCTGTTGCTTACACTTCTTGATATACGCATATCCCAGTAATATGCCTTGTTACGTAAGCTTAGGCATTGCTGTCTTGGTTTAAGGTTACTGCTTCGCATAACCCCCAAGTCCTTTTCGCAATCTGTATGGCCAAGTTCTACATTATTTAACTTATAAGTGCTAGGGTTATGAACACTCCTGAGCTTCAACACCTTGCATTTATCTACACTGAACTGCATCTGCCACTTTTCTGACCAGGTATTGACTTTGTCTAAATCCTCCCGAAGTTCCCTGATATCTTCGTTTGAATCAATTATCCTGCCTATCTTTGTGTCATCGGCGAATTTGCTCATATCACTTGTAATTCCCTCATCAAGATCATTGATATATATTATAAACAACAACATGCCCAAGACTGATCCCTGTGGAACGCCACCTGTTACAGATCCCCACTCGGATTTAACCCATTTATGCACACTCTCTGCTTCCTGTCTATGAGCCTTGACTCGATCCATGAGAGCACTATTCCCTCAATGCCATGAGCTGCCACTTTCTTTAACAGTCTTTGGTGCGGTACTTTATCAAAAGCCTTACTAAAATCTAAATAACAATATCAAATTCTTTATCGTGATCAACAGCCTCAAAAGCTTTATTGAAGAAAGTAAATTTATTAGACAAGAACGGCCTCTCGTTAATCCATGCTGAGTATCATTATTCAGATTATGCTTACCCAGATGGCTTCTTATAATCTCAGCTATAATGGACTCTAGCAATTTGACTACAATTGAGGTCAGGCTTATTGGGTGGTAATTTGACGGTAATGACTTGTCTCCTGATTTAAAAATAGGAATTACATTAGCCATCTTCCACACAGAAAATTAAAAATATTAGTTAGTGGTTCACAGAGTTCCATTTTGCATTGTTTAAGAACCCTTGAAAAAAGCTCATCAGGACCCGGCGATTCATTTCATTTCAATCGGTCTATTTGTTTCATAACTATTTCAGTAGTGATTATGATGTTACATAATTTATCTTCTTCAGGCCCACTATAAAAATTAATTACTGGGATATTGTTAGTGTCTTCCTGTGTAAAAACAGAGAGAAAATAATTATTTAAACTCGAGCACACTTTGTTCTCTTTGTTAGTAAGATGCCTTTAATTATTTTTAAGGGGACCTATCTTATCTCTAACTTTTGTTCTATACACCTGGAAAAAGCTTTTTAGGTTAGTTTTCGAATCTCTAGCAACTTTAATTTCATAGTCCCGTTTAGCTTTTCGTATCTCCTTTTTAACGTCTTTGATACGTCTATATATTCCTTTCTTTTGCCCTAAAAGATATTTGAGCCTATTATTCATCCATTTTAGGTCGTTTTTGTTTGATCTATTTTCTTTATACTGGGTAAATGTTCTTTAGGCAGCAAGTATATTGTTCAGAAAACTGTCATATTGATAGCTCTCTTCGTTACCCCAGTCAACAGATGATGAGTGATCTCTAAGCCCATTGTAATTTGCTAAGCAAAAATCTGGGACCATTACTGAATTATCCCTACTGTTATACTTCCATTCTTTGCTAATGGCAATTGATTTGTGATCGCTCGTGCCAAGTTCCTCTGTAATTTCAAAATAATTAACAAGGGTTTCCTTGTTTGCCAGAACTAAGTCAAGCAGGTTATTTCCCCTTGTAGGTTCTGTCACAAACTGCTTCAAAAAACAGTCCTGAACTACTTCTAAGAAGTCATTTGATTCTAAATTCCCAGTCAAGAAATTCCAATCAATCTGACTAAGATTGAAGTCCCCTAGAATTACTACATTATCGTGCCTTGTGGCCTTAACAATTTCCTCCCATAGTAATGTCCCTTGGTCCCTATCTAAGTTTGGGGGACGGTATATCACTCTGAGAATAAATTTTTTATGCCCCTCTGAAAATTCTATCCAAACAGACTCTGTATGTGTTACTTCAGACTTAATACCCGTTTTTATGCAACTGTTCAAGCGATCTCGGGCATACAGTGCCACCCCACCCCCCTTACCGATACTTCTATTTATTTATTTATTTATTTATTTATTTATTTATTTATTTATTTGAACATGATACAGAGAAGTACAAAAGAATACAGTTAAATGCAGCATGCGAAAGCTACTTGAATGCATAGCATTACGGGCAGGCTTAAAATTAACTTAAGATTAACTAAGCAATGAAGTATTCAGTGGTAAAACATTATTGTAAACAGATAACAAGCACAAATGAGTATTACAAAAACAGGTCGTATCGTTGCATGCATTGCTGTACAATCAGTATTAATTAATTTATTTATTTATTTAATTTAAAAAGATACAATAAGTAAAAGGGAAACATTTTTTTAAAGTGAAACATGCCAAAGCCCCTTGTAGCGAGCATAAAGGGCAGGCTTAAAATTAACTTAAGATTAACTAAGCATTGATATATTCAGTGTACAAAAAATTTAAAATGTAAAACAGATACAATTTAGTACAAATGAGAAATTAAAAAGACGGGTCATATGGTCATTTACTGTGTTGGCTGTGTAATCAGTAGAAGGGAGTATTCTTTTAGGTAAGAGGTTAAATAGTAACAAAGTTGATTGGGTCACAGGTTGACATTTATGAGATACAATAATGAGATACATATATGAGATACAATTTATGAGATACAATTATTCAGTATTTATATGTTGTGGGTGAGTAAAATGATTTTTGAGAAGAGACTTGATTTATAAACAGTGTTTCTTTCATATCACAGGTAATGAATTCCAGATTTTAGGCCTTTTTATGTGCAATGAGTTTTTGCTTTAGCGTGAGATGGACCGAGGAACATCAAAGAGTGATCTGTGCCTTGTGTTATGGTCATGTGTTCTGTTAAGGTTGGTAAGGAGATGTTTGAGGGGAGGGTTTATGTCAGAGTTAAGTGTTCTGTGTATGTAGTAAGTGCAGTAATAAGTATGGATGTTTTGTATTGTGAGTAGGTTTAGAGTTTTGAATATTGGTGGAGTGTGTTGTCTGTAGTGGGAATTTGTTATCATTCTGACTGCAGCCTTTTGTTGGGTGATTAGTGGTCTGAGATGGTTTATTATTGTTGAGCCCCATGCACAAATTCCATAGGTGAGATAGGGGTAAATAAGTGAGTGATTTAGGGCCGGGAGGGCTGACTGTGGAACATAGTACCGTATCTTCGATAGTATGCCTACGGTCTTGGAATTTTTTTTGGAAATTTGTTGTATATGTGTTTGAAATTTGAGTCTATTGTCACTTGGAACATTAATACCCTGAATGTGACATTCTGCAGGCATGTCCCGACTTTTGGAATTAAACCATGTCTCAGTGATGGCAAATATATCAGTGTCACCTGCACTAGGTACTAATCTCAGCTCGTCCATCTTATTCCTAGCACTACGGGTATTAGCATAATATATTTTTAAAGATCTTCATTTCTTTTTACTTTTCCTGCTCATTTCTGTTTTTCCACTAAACCTATTACTGTCCTTGTCACCTAGTGCCTCTGGCTTTCCAATATCCACGTCATTCTGCCTATTACTAGTTCCCCTAGAACTCATAATATTACTACACTGCGACTTCACTGTATTCCCGACAAAACCCATAACACTAGCTATTCCTAGTTTAAAACCCTAAGAGCTCCCTCCACTGCAGTTGCCAGTGCACCCACCCCAGACCTAGATAAGTGAATCTCACCACTGGCATACATGTCATTTCTGCCATAGAAGAGGTCCCAGTTGTCAATGAATGTTACCGCATTTTCCTTACAGTACTTGTCCAGCCAGCAATTGACACCAACTACCCTGGACAACCATTCGTTTCCAACTCCTCTCCTTAGCAAAATACCACATATGACAGGGTTCCCACCCTTCTTCCTAATTATCTCTATTGCTGACCTATACCTGCTAATCAGGTCTTCACTCCTACGTCTGCCAACATCGTTGCCTCCCACACTGAGGAAGATAATAGGATTGCTCCTATTACCTTTCACGATGTCGTCCAGACGGCTAATAATATCCCCCATCCCAGCCCCAGGAAAACATACTCTCTGCCTCCTCTTCCTGTCCCTAAGACAAAAGGCCCTATTCATAAACTTAACCTGACTGTCTCCAACTAAAACAATGTTCTTACCTTCACTTGTGAAATTCGTCGTGGGCGTTCTCGATGGGCTTCGTTGGGGTTTCAATGGAGTCTCACTCACGTCTGCCAATGCTTCCTTGGTGCTTTGTTTTGACGTTTACAATAAAACCCCCATTCGTCAGGAAGCACCCAAAATGGGGTTTGGAATTTCCCCAGTAATCTTTGATTCTT
>NW_026474777.1:0-10734 GCF_026875155.1 Cherax quadricarinatus
CTTTTCCCGCGAGATTTGACGGCGCTAGAATTTGTGCATACTAGTATGTCAAAAAAAACCTGCGAGTAAGACGTACTAGTACGTCCGAAACCCTCAAAGAGTTAAAGAGACGCCAGAAACAGAGCACTCTGGGCAGTTATTTTGTGAGACGGGTCCAGTGACTCTCAAGCTGGTCCTAGTGGCCTTAAAATACCAAGAAGGGAAGTAAACCTGGATAAGCACTTGGTACCTGAAGTCCTTATGGAGGGCGATTCCCCTTCCAAACACTAAGCCTGCCTTCTTTCCTCCTCCCTATCTCCCAGAAACCAGCATTAGTTTTCAATAAAGGTATGTAATATTTATATAACTTAAAAAAAAAAAAATTTTGTGAATATTTTTGTCTGGAACAGATTAATTGTATTTCCATTAATTCTTATGGGAAATATTATTTCAGTTTTCAGCCGACCTTCTGGAATGGATTACGGCCGATAACCAAGGGTCCACTGTATAATTATATATATATATATAAATATATATATATATATTATATATTATATATATATATATATATATATATATATATATATATATATTATATATATATATAATTACATACGTACAGTGGTACCCCGAGTTTCGTACAGCTCCCAACTCGAACAATTATGTAAGTGTATTATTGTAAGTGCTTTTGTAAGTGTATTTTTGGGGGTCTGAAATAGACTAATCTAATTTACATTATTCCTTATGGCAACAAATTCGTTCGGTAACGGCACTCGAACAGCCTTCTGGGTACCATTGTATAGTCAAACCAATGCTGCTTTTGCCCATCCCTGTTTGGTGTACTAGCCCAACAAGCAGCATTTTATATTATTGCACCCACGAATGAGTGGTATTGATCAATAACAACAATGTGACTAACCAAGGAGTCGAATCCATGCTGCTTTGGCCTGCTCATGGTGAGTGAAAACACATGACACTAGTTCATGGGACCACACAATCCTCAAGAATGATGCACCCAGCCAAGATAGGTGTTGCACCCATCATCTGAGGACATACGGTAGAGTGGATGCCTCTGAGCTAATTTCATTCTACTCCCTGTTTGGTGTACTAGCCCAATGAGCAGTATTTTATATTACTGTACCCACAAACGAGTGGTATTCATCCACACCACAGTATGTTCGTGGATGATGTTTTTTTTTTTGTGTGTGTGTGTATGTGTGTGTGTCACCACTGCTACATATACTGTATAATGACATATTTTATTGATTCTAGAGTATATATCAGGTTTCTGTGTTATTTATATTGTTTGTTATGGCACATCAGATGAACTGTGATAGATAAATAAACCGTATAGATAATATTAGCGAAATTATTCAAGAAGTATTTAAGAACATTAGAACATAAGAAGGAAGGAACACTGCAACAGGTCTACTGACCCATGTGGAGCAGGTTCATGTCCCCCTCCCCCCCGGATTAGCCAAATGACCCCACCCCCCGGATTAGCCCAATGACCCACCCAGTCTGGTCACCTCCACTCAAGGATGGAGCACGGCACCAGACCCAGCAGGACAAGCTAGTCAGGTCCGACTCACACCCACTCATGTATTTATCTAACCTATTTTTAAAACTACACAACGTTTTAGCCTGAATAACTGTACTTGGGAGTTTGTTCCACTCATCCACGACTCTATTACCAAAACCAGTGCTTTCCTATATCCTTCCTGAATCTGAATTTTTCCAACTTGAAACCACTGCTGTGAGTCCTGTCTTGGCTGGAAATTTCCAGCACTCTATTTACATCCCCTTTATTTATTTCTGTTTTCCACTTATACACCTCGATCATATCCCCCCTAATTTTACGCCTTTCGAGCGAGTGCAGATTCAGGGCCCTCAGTCTATCCTCATAGGGAAGATTTCTGATACATGGGATCATCTTTGTCATCCTCCTCTGTACGTTTTCCAGAGCATTTATATCCGTTCTGTAATACGGTGACCAGAACTGAGAAACATAGTCTAAATGAGGCCTAACCAAGGATATACAGTATAGAGTTGAAGAATAACCTGACAACTTCTATTATTTATACTTCTAGATACGAAGTGTTAGCTTTATTGCGAACACAAATGCACTGTTGTCTTGGTTTTAGAGTACTGCATAACCAGAACTCCTAAATCCTTTTCGCAATCAGTAGTATTAACCTTTGACTGTCGCGGCCGTATATATACGTCTTACGAGGTACCATGTTTGACGTATGTATACTCATAAATTCTAGCGGCTTCAAATCAAGCAGGAGAAAGCTGGTACGCCCACGTGAGAGAATGGGTCTGTGTGGTCAGTGTGCACCATATAAAAAAAATCCTGCAGCACGCAGTGCATAATGAGGAAAAAAAAACTCCGACCGTTTTTTTTAATTAAAATGCCGACTTTGTGGTCTATTTTCGTATAGTATTTATGGTTGTATTCTCGTTTTCTTCGTCTCATTTGATAGAATGGAAAACATATTACAGAATTAGAGGTGATTCTGATTGATTTTACTATAAAAAGAACCTGGAAATGGAGCTCAAAGTAGGGGAAATGTTTGATTTTTGCCAATGTTCAAAAGTACACAAATGATGCCATTGTCCAATAAATGTCCAACTAGCCATTCTAATATGCAGTCATGAATGGGTTGATGTTATTTATACAATTATTACAGTATTGCAGTAGTCTGCATAATAGTAAGTCTTCTATTTTTTGTTTGAATAAAAATTCAAAATAGAAAGCAAGAGTAATATCAGAGGGGCCTGGAGACATAACTGATGAGCAAAGAAAATGTTATTTTAGAGCCAGGAATGTCTGCATTGTTCATTCTGGACCTTATTTTGAAATTGTCATATTTTTTAGTTTTCGTGAAAATGGCCAAATTGCAAATTTCTGACCACGGTACTGGGCAGTTGAAATCGGTAAATGGGCAGTTTCTTGTACTCAATCGATAGAAAAAAAGGAAGTTCTAAAGAAATAGCTATGAGTTTGGTCGACTGGAACAATGGAATTAGCCGAAAATAGGGCTCAAAGTGGGCGAAATCGCCGATTTGTAAACAGCGCCGAGGTCGATAACTTCGCGAGAACATAATTCCGTCACTTTTCCATCAAATTTCGTTTGTTTTGTGTCATTACAATCGGGAAAAGATTCTCTATCATTTCATAGGAAAAAATAATTTTTTTTTTTAAAACTTGCGACACCAGGAGACACCTCAGGATTGGGGGTTGTTTCAGTCAAAGGGTTAAGATCTACATTATTTAGTTTATATGTCGCATGGTTATTTTCCTGTCCAACATTTAGTACTTTGCATTCGTCTATATCAATCTGCATCTGCCACTTCTCCGACCATTGCATCAGTCTATTCAAATCATCCTGGAGTGCTCTAGTGTCCTCATTAGAATGAAATGGACGGCCTATTTTGGCGTCATCAGCAAATTCGCTTATGTCGCTATTTATTCCCTCATCTATGTCGTTTATGTAAATTGTGAACAACAATGGACCCAACATTGACCCCTAAGGAACACCACTCGTGACGTGACCCCATTCTGATTTCTCCCCATTTATGCAAACTCTTCTGCTGCCTATTTGTCAGCCATGCCTCTACCAAGGAAAAAAATTTCTCCTCCTATTCCGTGTGTCTTAAGTTTCCTCAATATCTTGTGGTGTGGAACTCTATCGAAAGCCTTACTGAAGTCCATATACACAATATCATATTCATTACCATGATCTACCTCCTCAAACACCTTAGTGAAAAAAGTTAGTAAATTCGGTAAGAAGGGATGCCCCCTTTGTTAAAATACCGTGTTTGAGATTCATTATCAATCTGTGCCTATCAGATACTACAATTGTTCCGGCAATTAATGATTCCATAAATTTTCCCACATGGAGGTAAGGCTATATGGTCTATAGTCGAAGCAAGGACCTGTCACCTGCCTTGTAAATAAGTAATACATTTGCCATTTTTCCACTATCATACACTATGCCAGTTTTTGTATGTATGTTAAAAAGATTAGCCAAAGGTATGCAAGTTCCTCTTTACATTCCTTTAACACCCTTAGCAAACAGTTCACATCAGTGCTGGTGGATTTGTTAGGTTAGTTTCTCTAGGGGGGGTGTCGTGAGACCATGTCATTAGTTAACCGCAATCATACATAGTTTATTATCCTTTTCTATATAATCTATTATTACAGAATATCGCTAGTATTTTCCCTTGGTGAAAACTGAGAGGAAGTAGGTATTGAGAATTTACACACATATGCCTTTAACCACTGTCAGTGATCTGACCAGTTACAAGGGGGGGGTGATAGGCAATCTTGTCCCTAATCTTACTTCTGTATAACCGAAAAAAAAAAATAAAGAACCATTTTTGGTTATTCTTTATATATCCCCTGCACCTAGCCTCATAATTTTCCCTTTTGCTTTTCTTATTCCTTTCTTTATATCTCTCTTTAATTGAATATATTGATTTCTGTACTGCCCATGCCCTCTTTTGATACGCCTATAAATGCCTCTCTTTTGACCAATGAATGGTTTTAATCAATTGTTCATCCATTTGAGATTATTTTGTTAGAATCTAATTTCCTACTCGGAACAAAATTTTCTGGGCAGCTAGAACTATGCTCTGAAAACGTCATATTGCAACCAAGATCCACCTACCTGACCCATAGTCAGAGACATCCCAATATTAAGCCCCCCCCAGGTAAGCTATTCAGTCCCATGAATCGGCCAGCGAAAAACTGGGACAGAGATTTGATTGCGTTTATCTGGTAATTCCATGATATATTGAAACTAAGGATTTGCGATCACTTTCCCAACTCATCATTAACCTCAAGATTATTAATTATGAATCTTTGTTGGGCAAGAACCAATAAAGCAATCGTTTCCTCTATTGGTGTATCTGTCACAACCTGTACAAAAAGCAATCCTGACTGGTATCAAGAAAGTCACTAGACGCAAGATTCCTGTCATATGATTCCAATCAATTTGTCTAAATAAAAATCTCCCCTTAATCACCAAACATTTTCATGTCTAGATCCTATGAATTTCATCCATAACACTTACTGGCACTCCCTATCAAGTTTGGGGGCCTTAAATTACACTCCAAAATTAAGTTGTACGTCCTCGAGAAACTGTACCAAACAATTCTGTGTTCGATGATCAATTTTATATCATGTCTAAAGACAACAATTTAAATGTTCTCTGCATACAATGCCACTACCACCACCCTTCCTGTTGACCCTATCATGTAGAATAGTTTAAAACCCTGTATGTTTTGCTTCAGATGGCATTTCTCTATCTTTCAGTGAACCAGTTCTCTATTATACAGGCTACTGGTCTGTTATTTTGAGCAAGTGCTCTGCAACCTCCCTTATGCAATGGAGCTATGTCTGCCCTCTTTAAGGCCCTCTGGTATTTCACCTAGATCTAAGCTCTTTCACCAATAAATACTGAGGGCTCGTGCTAGTGGTCCAGGTGCTGAGGGGTGGTGCATGTTGTCCATTTATTTTTTGAAGAACTATGGGGATTATGTAACAATGTCAGTTAGTTGGTCCTGCACGACCTTCTTCTGGAGTGAAAAATATTTCACTTTTCTACCTTACTGTCATTTAGCGAGTTGCTGAACAGAGGACTCTACAGTTCTTTTAGTGATTTCACTCATTTCCTTTCAACATCAGTATACAATCTTGATTTTTGCATAGAAAATATTTTGGGCTTCTGAGAAATATCCAGTATGGCCCTTCAATCCCTTTCGTTACTTCTGTGAGTACGACCCTAATATTTTTGCTCTAATTCAATGACTCTCTCTCGCTTAACCTATCTTTCATATCCTCTGTTGTAGCACATATTGTGTTATAACCACTTCAGTAACCGTTTTTCCTTCTTCTGTACCATCTCCTATGCTTTCCCTCTATATGCTGTACTTCTCGTGGGCTTCCTCAGTGTGCGTGCTTTCATACATACTTCATCTTCTCTATTCAACTTCTCTAGCAACTGGTGGATTTGGGTGGTCATGTCTGATTCCCAGGTGTCTGATAGCTCTTGTTATTTTTCCCATCATTCCTATGGTTGTGGGTTAAAATTAAGACTTCGCTGAACCATCCCGTCTCTAACATTAGTGACGTCAGTTCCCTAGACCCTGAGTTAATACTCCGTTTGATCTGTCTAGGATTTATGATTCATTAATATATTTTTTGTAACTGTTATACTCTGATTATTCTTCGTTGTTTGTGAATATCAAATCCAGGGTATTTTCATTTCTAGGGGGGATATATTACCTGTTGGTTTTGTATGGGATGTGTACTGTTTCACGGAAAGCCTCATTAGTTCCTTGGTAGTGCCTGTTGAGCCAGGGTGCTTCCCGGAGATACTTCGGGTATAACATTAGTTGGGCCATCTTCTATTTTACTTGAGAGATTAAAATCTCCAAGAGTAAAATATTTTTAGTAATTGTATAAAATAATGCAACCCAATTCATGATGCGTACTGGACTGGGCCACTCGGACAGGTATTGAACGGTGACGCATTGTTTACCTGAGCATCACCAAAGAATTGAACATCCTGCACTTTGAGCTCAGCTTCAGGTATTTTTCGTTGTGAAACCAATCAAAACCCCAAAAAAAAAAAAAAAAAAATATCTATTTCTTGTAATATACTTCCATTGCTATCAAATGAACCAAAAAAAAACATACAAAAATACACCACTAAGGAGCAGCTAATGGCTGAGAAGTAACTTCATTATTTATGGTCCAATTCTTTCATTTTGGTGTACGTTAAGAATCATCTTTCATCATACATTGCCCAAGTTCAATAAGATAGCCCAACAAACACGAGAAAAAAATTATTACCAAATATCATACATTATTATTACAGTGGAGACCCTCGCCTAACGAACGCATCGCGAAACGTTAAATCTGCTAGCCGATAAAAATTTTACGCAAATAATTTTGCGTTCGAGACGCATCCCACGTTGCGGCCAGAGCACCCTCGCTTGTCCCGAGGGTGCCAGTGTTTACAAGCCAGCCACCGTGGTCCGCATCCAAACATACAGTCGAACATTTCACATTATCACAGCGTTTTTTAGTGATTGCACCTTCAAAATAAGTCACCATGGCCCTAAAAAAGGGGTAACTTCTTAGTGCCAACCCTACAGCAAAAGGTGAGAATTATTAGGATATAAAGAAAGAGAACATTGCTACTTAAATGGAAAGTGGAGTGTCGTGGTCCCCGAGCTGGCCAGGCTGTACAAACAAAACCTCCAAGTCAACCATTTTACTATTGTGCAAGAAAAAGGCAATCAAGGAAGCTGTACGTGCAAAGGTGCAACTTTGTTTTTCCGAAACAGAGATCGCAAGTGATAGAAGATTTGAGAAACGTGTTATTGTTGTGGATAAACGAAAACAGATACAGGAGACATCATCTCTCAAGCGATCATATGTGAAAAGGCTAGGAAGTTGCATGAGATTTAATAAAAAATGCCTACAATAGTGGTGATGTGAGTGAATTTAAGGCCAGCAAAGGTTGTTGAGAGTAATTAATTATCATGTGGCATACATAGTGTGATAAGGCATGGTGAGGCTGCCATTCGGACCAAAAAGCAGCTTAAAAATATGTGAAGGAATTCAAGGAGAACATAGACGTGAAGAACGAAACCTGAACAAGTGTTTAATTGTGACGAAACAGGCCTGCTTTTTGAAAGAAAATGCCAAGCAGACCTACATTACTCAGAGGAAACGGCACTTTCCCAGGACATAAGCCTATAAAACAGGCTTACTCTGTGATGTGTGCTAAAGCTAGTGGTGTTTGCAAGTGAAGGCTTTATTGGTGTATCACTCTGAAACTCCCAGAGTGTCAGGAAAAACAAATGTCCACAAGGCTAATTTGTTGAGTGATGTGGGAGGCAAACAGTAAGGCCTGGGTCACAAGGACCTTTTCTATGACTGGTTACACCATGCATTTGCCCCCAATGAGAAAAATTACCTCCCTGGAAAATAAATTGGGGACCCTTAAGTGCCCTCCTGGTATTTTAGACAATGTTCCTGGTCATCCTACAGATGTGGCAGAGCGACTTTCTGGGAACTGAGCTTTCAATAAGGGTCAAGTTTTGCCTCCCAATACCACTCATCTCCTGCAGCCATGGACCACAGTCATTGCAAACTTCAAAAACTCTACACAAAAGCTGTTTGAAAGGTTGCTTTGTAGTGACCACAGAAACTCAATTTGACTTTAAGAGAGTTTTGGAGAGATCACATTAGCATCCTCAACTGTGTAAACATTATAGTAAGGCTTGGGAGGAAGTGACTAAGAGGAACCTCGAACTCTGCTTGGAAGAAAACTGGTGGTCAGAATGTTGTAGACAAAAGAATTTTGAAGGATTTGGAGGCCTACCCTGAGAAGCCTATGCCAGTTGTGGAATCAATTGTAGGCATTGGGAAGTCCATGGGGTTGGAGGTTAGTGGGGAAGTAATGATGAAGAGTTGGTGAGAGACAATGAAGAACTAAACCACAATAGCTAGCAAGAACATCTTCAACCGCAAGAGGCCAGACCTAGAAACTGTCTCCGTAGAGGGGATAGAGAAAATTGAGGAAGTTGCACTACTCAAAGATTAAGGAAATGTGTGCAATGGTGGCTTAAAGTGCAAACCTTTTTTTGAGTGAAAAGCACCCTCACACAGCTATTGCAAGCCATGCTTGGTGACTAATACACACATGTTTGTGAAACACTTAGAATGTCCATAAATTTGAACGGGAGGTACAGCCTCTATGGACAGGTATGTTGGTCGACAAACAAAGTTCCAGTGACTCTCAGCTGGTCCTATGGCATTAAAAGGAAGAAGGAATAACCCCAAGAAAAGTGACCTTGACACCTCAAGTCCAAATGGAAGGGGGATTCCCCTTCTAAACATTAACACCATCCACACTCTCCCCTCCTCTCCCCCATCCCATCAAACATACACCAGATCTTCAATAAAGGTAAGTGTAATTTACAAGTCTCTCTTCATTTGTGTGTATTAAAATTAATAATTTCATGTGTAAAATTTTTTTTTTCATACTTTGGGGGTTCAGAAAGGAATAATTTGATTTCCATTATTTCTTATGTGGAACAATTCATTCGCTAAACGATGATTTCGCCTAACGTTGAGCTCTCAGGAACGGAATTAATAACGTTAGGCGAGGGTCTAACTGCAATTGTACGTACAGTGGACCCTCGAACCAACGATATTAATCCGTTCTGAAATCATTCGTTAATCGAAATTATCGATAGTTTAGTTAATTTTCCCCATAAAGAAATACAGTGGGTCCCTGTTTTTCGTATTATCCTTTCCTGGAGTTGCTACTATTATCGAAATCTACGATTTGCGAATCAATTTCCCCATAAGAAATAATGTTAAATACAATTAATCCGTTCCTGAGCACCCAGAAAGTAATTAAAACAAAAAATTATTTTACATGAAATATAGATGTAGTACATAAACAAAACAATGGGAATGATGAATGAAACATTAGCAGCATAACACTTACCTGAGTGAATGGCGTCGGTTGGAAGGAACTTGGAGGAGGATGAGAGATTGGATTGTTTACGAGTTTGGAAGGGGAATCCCCTTCCAGCAACACCTCAGGTACCAATTGCTTTTCTGGGTTGCTTCCTTCTTGGGTTTCTTAATGCCACTAGGCCACCTTTTGAAGTCACTGATCCTCTCACAAAATAACTGTGAGAGAGCACTGTTTCTGCGTCTCTTTAACACTTCCCTAAAATGGCCCAAGACTTTGTCACTGTACATGTTGCCCAACATGGCTTGCAACACAACCTTGTCAGGTGATGTTTCTCCATAAAGCTTTCCATCTACCCTCACAAAGCAAAAATCTCTTTAATTTCTGAGAAGGCACCTTTCTTCCATCGCTCTTCCCTCTCTTTTGAGCTGCGATCTGTTACTGTTCCTGTTGAGAAGCACTTTCCCCTCCTCAGTGGTGATGCTCTGCGTTGTGTCTTCCACCAACTCTTCCACATCCTCCCAAACTCACATCCAACCCCCAGGAACTCCCCAGTGCCACAATTGATTTACAACAGACTTAGGCACAATCAAGGGTCAGTCCCAAACCCATCAAAATCCCCTTGTCAACACAATACTGGCCCACAATTTTCTCCAAGCAGAGTTGTCAAAGTCCTGGTAGTCCTCCCTCCCAAGACCATACCTATAAGGGTTTAGCTATGGAGGATGCTGAATGTTCTCTCTCCTAAATTACCCTTAGGGTCAAGTGCGTGTCTGTGAGTCATAGTCCAAGCACCTTGAAACATTTGCTTTGGAGTAGAGTTTTCTTTTATAGTGGGGGCAAGGTACTACAGGTCATGGGCTGAGAAGGAGTGGTATTCGGGCAAGAACTTACTGTGATGATCCCAAAACCCTCGAAAATTAGGTCATCAAGTTTTGGAGGATGAGCAGTGCACAGTCCATTACTAGCAGGCACTTGAGATCCAATTTCTTTTCCAAGGGAAATTCAATCACACTAGGGCCAAACACTTTCATTGAACCACTCGACGAAAATTTTCCCTCGTGACCCATCCTCACTATTAGATTTCCAAAACACACACAAATTACTCTTCATAACATGTTTTTCACTGAACACTCTGATTTTCAGATGGTACACTAGTAAGGCTTCACTTTGAAATCCCCACTAGCATTAGCACAGAATATGAAAGCGACAGCCTGTCTTTCCTAGGCATTTTCCTGGCATTGCC
>NW_026474778.1:0-11604 GCF_026875155.1 Cherax quadricarinatus
AAGGGGCCTTAAAGGCAGGTGCCAGAAGTCGCCAGGAACATACCACAGGTCAGCTGTTTTTAAAAATCTTAAATGGCTTGCTAGTGAAACTCGCATATAATCTAGTGATACCAGTGAATACGCAATACAGTGTTGTAGTAGCAACTAACCAGTATTATAATGGTACTTAGTGGAGTGGAGTGACTTTCATTAGTTTCTTTTTCTTGAAATACCAGACGTATACTGTGAATTTCATATAACCTGTAGTTACCAGCGGTCGCAATATACACAACGAGAAGCAAATATTACTACAGAAAAAGCGTCCTTCCTCCAAAATTTGCACCAGTCAACTATAGTGATAATATAGCATTTATTGTGGTATAGACAGAAAAAAAAATAGAAAAGCTAGATACAGCGATTGATAAACAAGGGTTGAGGTCGACCGTTCGTCATTGTAGGAGCTGCCAGAAATCACCGGTTCTTCAACACGCAAGTTATACTTTTGTATCAATCAAATCACATATTACTCAGGTAGATAATTCCCAGTAGATCCTTCATGTGTTAGCTCAAATCACCCACCAGTATGTTTTAAATAAGCGACCCACTGATCAGATCAGATCGACTGGTCCGAACCCTTGACTGGTCCGAACCCGGGACTGGTTTCAAACGGTTTCGTTGGACAACAAAGCAGACTGTAAACGGATGGGGTTGTAGGCGCCCTTATAAACACAAACATTAAATGTATACCAGGAACGTGCACGGTAAGCTGTCCAATATACAAAAACATTAGAAACAGAAATACAAATAGCTAGAGCTTCATTTAAGGAGGTTATTAATAGAATATTCAAGAGGTTGCTAGTAGAATTGCAGTAAATCAACCATTCAAATCATTATGAAGCTGTGTGTAGTCTGTGTCAGTCAAACAAACGGGCTTCCACATGCATAAATTGTCATTTTTGTGAAAATTGGTGTCACGCCCCTTGTGCAGATATCCAAGAACTAGCTACAAGCAGTATTAAAACAGGGAAGCGTTTTTGGGTATGCCCAAATGAGATAAATCTGTGGACTAAAATCACAAGGTATTAAAAGAGGTCAACATCAAAGCTGCTTTCATAGAAAATCTGGAAGCTTTCTACAACAGATGGGAACATAAAAAGTCTGGGCTGAATGGTACTGCCCTTGATACTGGCCATGTAGTCAGAAACTGTAAGGCTGGAGATGATGTCCTGGTAGTCAGTAAATGTGGGGCTGATAGTGCTGTCCTGAGAGACAGTAATGGTGAAGCTGGAGTGCTGTCCTGGGAGACAGTAATGGTGAAGTTGGAGGTGCTGTCCTGGGAAACAGTAATGGTGAAGCTGGAGGGTGCTGTCCTGGAGAACAGTAATGGTGAAGCTGGGATGCTGTCCTGGGAGACAGTAATGGTGAAGCTGGAGATGCTGTCGTGGAGACAGTAATGGTGAAGCTGGAGATTTTGTCCAGGTAGTCGGGAATTATACGCAGGAAGGAATACATATAAATGACCTCAGAGGGGACAGGAGCCATAGTAGGGGAACAAGTGTAGTCAAAGATAGATAAAACCAATATTGCAAACTAGAAATACCGCAGGAAATAGCAAACAAGAGGACTCCACTAGCAATAGGGAGGATATATTAAACCAAAAACAATGGGGGGAGCTCCATTTTTGGGGTCTGGGGAGGAAGACAGGGAAACATCCCCAAACAGGGAAACAGTAAAGAAACCCAAGGAAAACGGAAACCAAGCCGTGCACATACATCACTCGGTTTCCTGCTGACAGGGAAATCTGGAAAAACAGATGGAACTGCAAAAAAACCACCCTAAAAAAATGCCATCCCTAACAACGGAAAATGCAAACTCCCTTCCTGTAACTTTTTCACCCTAACGGTACCTCTTCAGACGGGAAAACGGCTATAATTTAAAATTTCCCAGGCAAACCATCAAAGGGGGAAAAAAAGATACAAAACACCAGGCCAGGGGAAAACCTGGGACCACGCCACTAAAGAGGAGAGGTTTTTATGCCAAAGGGAAAAAAAAAATGGCAGGAAATGGCAGAAATGTACCCAAATCAAGTCATTCCTGGATGGAACCACAGTCATGGCCCCACCCAAACCAACAAAAAACAGATACTAATGGGGAAAAAAAATCCCCCCCCCCCGTACCAACAATACCACCATCCGAAAACTTTCTTTTTTGCAAAATAGGGGGCTAAAGCCAGCACAAACAACAAAATACGTTTCATCCGTGGACTGTTGCAGGGGCAAAGGCAAGTTCGGGGGGTTTTCACTGAGACCCCTAAAGATCACTTGGACAACGAAATTGGACCCCCAGTTTAAAACCCTATACAGATGTGACAAGTGAACGGCAAAAGGGGGGGGGTTGGCCGTACATTCAAGTCACGTTTTGGGACAAACTGTTAAATGCCTCAAATGATGATGGAAAATTTTAGCATAAAGGGCGAGAACCAAAAACCAGTCATTTGGTATCTACAAGCCCCGGATGCAACTCCCAGCAATTCCAGAACACTTTAAAAAAGACCACTGCTGGAAAAAACTTTCCCGCCCTGCACCCCCAAAATCTTGCTCCTGGGGGGTTTCAATTTAAAGGGACCTGAAATGGAGGGAAAATACAAATAAATTTTGCGTAATAACACCCGGAGGCAGCTCTGATGAAAACTCACACTCACGCAGCTTTTAAATCTCTCACAAAATTTAATTAAACCACAAATAATAGAGCCTCTAGAATGGAGAATACATAGACTTCATCTTCACTAAAAAAGATGATCGATAAGAAATTCACCAATCAAAACAATAACCAGATCACAACTAATTGAGGGTTTAGTCATGTTGCGCGGGGCCCCAGCCGAATAATGAATTTGTCACGAGGGGGCAATTACCAAATTCAACTTCAATAACAAAAACATAAAGTGGACCAATAAACCCCGTTCTAAACCGATTAAGCGGAAGATATACTAAGCAACACAGACCCCCAAAATTTTGCCCTTTAACAGATTAACTCGGTGGCCCCCGAGATGCACAAGCTTATTCCCTAAGAAAAAGGGGGAGTAAGTAAAACAAAAGAGACAGGGGCTCCCTTTAAGGCGACGGGAAAAAAAAAACAAACGGGTAAAAGAGGTCAATAACTTAAATGCGTAGGGAGACACTGGCAGAGAAATAGCAACTCGAACTTAAGCTAAAAATCCTTTTTGGAGTCAGGAATCGCGGGAAGAACAAAAGCCATAAAAGAAATCGAAAAAACCCAAAGTATTTTTTTCTCCAGCCAAATCAAAATCGAGAACAACGCCGTATTGGCCCCTACTTTAAAAAAGATGGGGTTTCCCACACAGATGACAGCAAGGAAATGAGTGAGCTACTCAAGTCCCAATATGACTCAGTTTTTAGCAAGCCGCTAACCAGACTGAGAGTCGAAGATCAAAATGAATTTTTTATGAGAGAGCCACAAAATTTGTTTAACACAAGCCTAACCGAAGTTATCCTGACGCCAAATGACTTCGAACAGGCGATAAATGACATGCCCATGCACTCTGCCCCAGGGCCAGACTCATGGAACTCTGTGTTCATCAAGAACTGCAAGAAGCCCCTATCACGAGCCTTTTCCAAACCTAGGGAAGGGAGCATGGACACGGGGGTCGTCCCACAGTTACTAAAAACAAGACAAGCCCCACTCCACAAAGGGGGCAGTAAAGCAACAGCAAAGAACTACAGACCAATAGCACTAACATCCCATATCATAAAAATCTTGAAAGGGCCCCTAAGAGCAAGATCACCACCCATCAGAAACCCATCAGTTACACAACCCAGGCAACATGGGTTTAGAACAGGTCGCTCCTGTCTGTCTCAACTATTGGATCACTACGACAAGGTCCTAAATGCACAGAAGACAAAAAGAATGCAGATGTAATATATACGACTTTTTCAAAAGCCTCGACAAGTGTGACCATGGCGTAATAAGCGCACAAGATGCGTGCTAAGGAATAACAGGAAAAGTCGGTCGATGGATCTATAATTTCCTTCACTAACAGAACACAGAGAGTATCGTCAACAGAGAAGTCCGAGGCAGCTACGTGAAAAGCTCTGTTCCACAAGGCACAGTACTCGCTCCCATCTTGTTCCTCATCCTCATATCCCCACATAGACAAGGATTCCAGCCACAGCACCATGTCTTCCTTTGCAGATGACACCCGAATCTGCATGACAGTGTCTTCCATGCAGACACTGCAAACTCCAGACGGACATCAACCCAATCTTTTCAGTGGGCTGCAGAAAACAATATGAATTTCAACGATGAGAAATTTTCAATTACTCAGATATGGTAAACATGAGGAAATTAAATCTTCATCAGAGTACAAAACAATTCTGGCCACAAAAAAGAGCGAAACACCAACGTCAAAGACCTGGGGGTGATCATGTCCGGAGGATCTCACCTTCAAGGACCATAACATTGTATCAATCACATCTGCTAGAAAAATGATAGGATGGATAATGAAACCTTTAAAACTAGGGAGGCCAAGCCCATGATGACACTCTTCAGGTCACTTGTTCTATCTAGGCTGGAAAATTGCTGCACACTTACAGCACCTTTCAAGGCAGTGAAATTGCCGACCTAGAAAATGTACAGAGAACTTTCACGGCACGCATAACGGAGATAAAACACCTCAATTATTGGGAGCGCTTGAGGTTCCTAAACCTGTATTCCCTGGAACGCAGGAGGGAGAGATACATGATTATATACACCTGGAAAATCCTAGAGGACTAGTACCGAAACTTGCACACGAAAATCACTCACTACGAAAGTAAAAAGACTTGGCAGACGATGCACCATCCCCCCAATGAAAAGCAGGGGTATCACTAGCACGTTAAGAGACCATACAATAAGTGTCAGGGGCCCGAGACTGTTCAACTGCCTCCCAGCACACATAAGGGGGATTACCAACAGACCCCTGGCAGTCTTCAAGCTGGCACTGGACAAGCACCTAAAGTCAGTTCTTGATCAGCCAGGCTGTGGCTCGTACGTGGTTTGCGTGCAGCCAGCAGCAACAGCCTGGTTGATCAGGCTCTGATCCACCAGGAGGCCTGGTCACAGACCGGCCACGGGGGCGTTGACCCCCGGAACTCTCTCCAGGTAAACTCCAGGTAAACAGCACTTGGTGGTGTGCCCCACCTCTCCGTCTTTCTGGAGCCCCTTCTGTCTCCTCTGTGAACACTTCTTTGAATTTCTTGTTGAGTTCCTCACATCTTGTTGTCCCTCCTCCTTCCTTCTTTAGCCTGATTACCTGTTCCTTGACTGTTGTTTTCCTCCTGATGAGGCTGTACAACAGTTTCGGTTCAGATTTGGCTTTCGCTGCTATGTCATTTTCATATTGTCGTTGGACCTCCCTTCTTATCTGTTCATATTCGTTTCTGGCTCTACGACTGCTCTCCATATTCTCCTGGGCCTTTTGCCTTCTATATTTCTTCCATTCCCTAGCACACTTGGTTTTTGCCTCCCTGCACCTTTGGGTGAACCATGGGCTCATCCTGGCTTTTTCATTATTCCTGTTACCCTTGTGTACAAACCTCTCCTCAGCCTCCTTGCACATTGTTGCTACATGTTCCATCATCTCATTAACTGGCTTCCCTGCCAGTTCTCTGTTCCACTGAACCCCATTCAGGAAGTTCCTCAGTCCCATGTAGTTCTCTTTCTTGTCGTTTGGCTTCATTCGTCCTGGCCTTCCTGCTTCCCCCTCCTCTTGTATCTCTACTGTGTATTCGAAGCTTAAAACCACTTGATCACTGGCCCCAAGGGGTCTTTCGTATGTGATGTCCTCAATATCTACACCACTCAAGGTGAATACTAAGTCCAGCCTTGCTGGTTCATCCTCTCCTCTCTCTCTTGTAGTGTCCCTTACGTGTTGGCACATGAAGTTTTCCAGTACCACCTCCATCATCTTAGCCCTCCATGTATCTCGTGCTGCATGGGTAGCTGCTTCACAGCCCTGTTGAACGCCGAAACCGAGCTGAGTTGGTTTCAGCATTGCAGCAGCCTCTTAACTTACCCTTCTTACTGCAGCCTTGGCGACTAGGCGCCGAAGGGTGTTACCCACTGCAATGGGCCTGCTTCCGCCATCCTTTTTCCGTAGGGCACACAATGAGGCCCCAAAGAAAAGGGGTCTGATGGCCTCTGGGACACTTCCAGCCAGGCACAGGTTGGAAAATTTGGTGAGTTCAGACAGCAGCCTCTCTGAAACCTCACCAAGTGCTGAATTGAGTATTTGTTTTAAGTGTTGAGGCCATAAACCGGTGAAACCTCCTGATGAGCCCTGTGGAGATGACATAGCAGCTTTATACACATCAGCATCCTGTAAGGTTAGATTTTCTTCGCCTGCTGTAATGTCAGTGAGGTCAATGTTGGTTCTGGGAGCCCTGGGTGGATGTTTGTCCTTCAGAGCTTGCACCGTGCTGACGTCCTTGGGAGTGATGGTATCCTCACTGGTTATAAGCCTCAGAGCTCCAATAGTATTACCCTCTTCTATTTTTTTGCTAATTTGGGCTCTGATTTTGAGGCGTCGGTTGTCCTGTTGTTGGCATTTACCCGGTGGGTGTTTGTCGCCCTAGGGGAGAGATGGACGAGGTTTTCATCCCTTGGGAATGCATTTATTGCCCTAATAACATGTGTTGCTAGTGACTTGTCCCTCCTTGGTGGGACAGCCAAACAGGCACTGCCAAAAAGCAGCAAGTTGTGCCTGGATATGTTGTTTGAAGTAGCATTGTTGACTTTCTTCAGAAGGTCAGTGAATTTGCTAACAGCTTGAGGGCGAGCTGCTTTGGGGATGTGTGTCAGAGTCCTGGTGGATGTTAATTTGTGCAAGAAAGGTATAAAATACCGACAATATGAAAGTTAAGACACATGTGCAACATCTGGATATCTTTATTGTAGACGTTTCGCCAACCAGTGGCTTTATCAATACAGATTCTAGGACATAATAGGAAGACAGTAGAACTATATACAAAAGATGAGGTAATCAGTCCCTCGGCCTTGGAGTTAGTGTTCACAGCATCGTGGTGGAGGAGAATCTGGAGAAAAGGCAAGAAGACTGGCGGTTATATACGCGTCAGTGGATAGGGACGGGCAGCAGACGAGGGCAGTCACTGGTAGGCGGGATTCCCCAGTGGAAGTAGGTCCTTCCCAAAAGAGATGGGTTAGTTGCAGAAGCCGTGAAGAAGGTCTTGTAGATGTCCTCTGAACCAAGATTCCATGATGTTGCAGTGTCTGACAAGTTGTGCAAGAAAGGTATAAAATACCGACAATGTCGGTATAAAGGTATAAAAGGTATAAAGGTATAAAGGTATAAAATACCGACAATGTCGGTATTTTATACCTTTCTTGCACAACTTGTCAGACACTGCAACATCATGGAATCTTGGTTCAGAGGACATCTACAAGACCTTCTTCACGGCTTCTGCAACTAACCCATCTCTTTGGGAAGGACCTACTTCCACTGGGGAATCCCGCCTACCAGTGACTGCCCTCGTCTGCTGCCCGTCCCTATCCACTGACGCGTATATAACCGCCAGTCTTCTTGCCTTTTCTCCAGATTCTCCTCCACCACGATGCTGTGAACACTAACTCCAAGGCCGAGGGACTGATTACCTCATCTTTTGTATATAGTTCTACTGTGAGAGTAAGACACATGTGCAACATCTGGGTATCTTTATTGTAGACGTTTCGCCATCCAGTGGCTTTATCAATACAAATTCCAGGACATAACTTGAAGACAGTAGAACTATGTACAGAAGATGAGGTAATCAGTCCCTCAACCTAGGAGTAGGTGCGAACAGCACCATAGTCGTGGAGATTCTGAAGCAGAAGAAAGAATCCTGGCGCTTATATAGTAACGTCAGGTGAAGCAGACGAGGGCAAATTCACTGGTTGGCGGGATTCCCCAGTGGAAGTAGGTCCGTCCCAAAGTGATGGGTTAGTTGTAGTAGTAGTTGTCGTAGTCGTGAAGGACATGTACATAACCTTCACGACTACGACATCTACTACTACAACCAACCCATCTCTTTGGGACGGACCTACTTCCACTGGGGAATCCCGCCAACCAGTGAATTTGCCCTCGTCTGCTTCACCTGACGTTACTATATAAGCGCCAGGATTCTTTCTTCTGCTTCAGAATCTCCACGACTATGGTGCTGTTCGCACCTACTCCTAGGTTGAGGGACTGATTACCTCATCTTCTGTACATAGTTCTACTGTCTTCAAGTTATGTCCTGGAATTTGTATTGATAAAGCCACTGGATGGCGAAACGTCTACAATAAAGATATCCAGATGTTGCACATGTGTCTTAACTTTCATATTGTCGGTATTTTATACCTTTCTTGCACAACTTGTCAGACACTGCAACATCATGGAATCTTGGTTCAGAGGACATCTACAAGACCTTCTTCACGGCTGCTGCAACTAACCCATCTCTTTGGGAAGGACCTACTTCCACTGGGGAATCCCGCCTACCAGTGACTGCCCTCGTCTGCTGCCCGTCCCTATCCACTGACGCGTATATAACCGCCAGTCTTCTTGCCTTTTCTCCAGATTCTCCTCCACCACGATGCTGTGAACACTAACTCCAAGGCCGAGGGACTGATTACCTCATCTTTTGTATATAGTTCTACTGTCTTCCTATTATGTCCTAGAATCTGTATTGATAAAGCCACTGGTTGGCGAAACGTCTACAATAAAGATATCCAGATGTTGCACATGTGTCTTAACTTTCACGATGTTAATTTGATTGCAGATTTGAGGTCCTCTGTAGAGGTGAAGTCACGGTAGCTGTCAGCCCTGTCTGCTGGGGGGACTGTTGGTTTTTCTCATTTGGAGCTCTCCTGGAGCCTAGACATCCATTGTGTGCACTGATGTTGCCATTGGAAATATTGAGTGCACATTCCCTGTAGCACACCCGGCAGATGCCTCGTGGACGACAGCTTTGGCTCTGTTGTAAAGATTCCTGGGGTTCCCGCGACTACTTGTGACATTGCTGATATCGTGGGGGTGGGAGGGCGCCAGCTGTGGGGTGACGGGTGAAGGACAGCATGGATGCATGGGGGATGAGGGTGGGGGAGTAGCGAGCGGCGGAACTTGTAATTGGTGGGGCACTAAACTGCAACACCCTTGGTCAGGAAGTCAGTGGTTCTAGGCTGGGATGAGGGGAGGGGATCAGGGGTGGGGGAGGGAGTGGCCCTGTGTGGTCGCTCAAGATGCACACCACTAACTAACTTTTGATAATTGTTGTACACTTATTGTTCTATTTAGAAAAAACCTTCTCCATTTGGCACACTGATCACCATGCTTACACTATTAACCGAGGTGTTCTTCTGTTCACCATCCAGTGACCGTGTCGTGGGCGGCCACTTCCTCCCCAACCCAAGTCCCCGGCCGGACACAGATGTAAACAAAACCTCCTCCACACCTCCACTGGCAGGATCCCCTCACCACCGCTACTCCCCAAATCCCAACATGCACACTGAACTTTCACTGATACAGAAACAACTGTCTGATCCAGAAGATTGTCACAACTCTGTGATCTCCGGTGGATACTCACGATGATGTCTGCCGAAACTGGCTCTTGTAAACCATGTTGGTTCTTGGTTTACACACAGAATGTATGGAGGACCACACACTGGCTCCCTCCCTCCACGCCGGCAATATATATATATATATATAATATATATATATATATATATATATATATATATATATATATATATAATATATATATATATATATATATATATAATATATATATATATATATATATATATTATATATATATAAATATATATAAATTTATATATATATATATATATATGTATGTATGTATGTATGTATGTATGTATGTATGTATGTATGTATGTATGTATATATGCAGCTGAGCTGGTTTTCCCTGATGAAAGAACAAACGTGTTCGTGGAGCCTCAGAGACTAGTATCAACCTCATCCTTTCTCGGTACCAGCCATCACAAGCAGTCTATATATTAATGAAATCACGAAATAAGTGATTTTTTTTGTAATAGTTGAAAATCACTTGTATTAAACGTTTTTCACAACAATAAGTATGATCGACAGTCTTAAATTACAAATGCACGTCAAACAGAAAATATTCTTCTCATAAAATCCATCGGACACTGAGTATTAATGCCGTACAGAACACCTCTCAGGAAATTTTTCAGGAAAAAGTCACTGACGATTTTACCTTTTTTTTTATTTGGCACTTACACACTCCAATAATAATCCCAATGGTGTTCTAAGTAAGATACTGCAATGTTGAAAGTCTGAAGCCGATATTACCACTTCCTCAAGTTACTATACTGAAATAGTGTATACAAGACAGATGAGAAGTCACCAGCACATACCAATAGTTCCATGAACCTTCCATCAGTAGTAGTTCACTAGCGAAGGAAACTTGAAGCCGCTGGGATAACGAGTTCGGTTAAGTTAGAAAGTAAAATCTTTGAAACAGAGAACACTGTAACTGAGATGGTGCCGGCTCTGGCATGAACACTGTAGCTGAGATGGTGCCGGCTCTGGCATGAACACTGTAGCTGAGATGGTGCCAGCTCTGGCATGAACACTGTAGCTGAGATGGTGCCGGCTCTGGCATGAACACTGTAGCTAAGATGGTGCCGGCTCTGGCATGAACACTGTAGCTGAGATGGTGCCGGCTCTGGCATGAACACTGTAGCTGAGATGGTGCCAGCTCTGGCATGAACACTGTAGCTGAGATGGTGCCGGCTCTGGCATGAACACTGTAACTGAGATGGTGCCAGCTCTGGCATGAACACTGTAGCTGAGATGGTGCCAGCTCTGGCATGAAACACTGTAACTGAGATGGTGCCGGCTCTGGCATGAACACTGTAGCTGAGATGGTGCCAGCTCTGGCATGAACACTGTAGCTGAGATGGTGCCGGCTCTGGCATGAACACTGTAGCTGAGATGGTGCCGGCTCTGGCATGAACACTGTAGCTGACATGGTGCCGTTCTGGCATGAACACTGTAACTGAGATGTGGCCCCGGTTCTGGCATGAAAACTGTAGCGAGGGTGGTGCCGGGTCTGGCATGAACACTGTAGCTGAGATGGGTCGGCTCTGGCATGAACACTGTGGCTGAGATGGTGCCGGTTCTGGCATGAACACTGTAGCTGAGATGGTGCCGGCTCTGGCATGAACACTGTAGCTGAGATGGTGCCGGCTCTGGCATGAACACTGTAGCTGAGATGGTGCCGGTTCTGGCATGAACACTGTAACTGAATGGTGCCGGGTTTTGGGATGAACACTGTACTGAGATGTGGGCCGGGTCTGGGATGAACACTGTAGCTGAGATGGTGTCGGCTCTGGCATGAACACTGTAGCTGAGATGGTGCCAGCTCTGGCATGAACACTGTAACTGAGATGGTGCCGGTTCTGGCATGAACACTGTAGCTGAGATGGTGCCGGCTCTGGCATCAACACTGTACTGAGATGGTGTCAGCTCTGGCATGAACACTGTAGCTGAGATGGTGCCGGCTCCCGGCATGAACACTGTAACTGAGATGGTGCCGGTTTCTGGCAGAACCTGAA
>NW_026474779.1:0-10631 GCF_026875155.1 Cherax quadricarinatus
ACTACTAATTTCCCACAATTGAGTAGGTTATTGGCGGTAATTTGACGGTAACGACTTGTTCCCCTGTTTTAAAAATAGGAATTACATTAGCCATCTTCCACATATCAGACACTACACCTGTTTGAAGAGATAAATTAAAAATATTAGTTAATGGTTCACAGAGTTCCATTTTGCATTCCTTAAGAACCCTTGAAAAAACCTCATCAGGACCCGGCGACTTATTTTGCTTCAGTCTGTCTATCTGCTTCACAACCATTTCACTAGTGACTGTGATGTTACATAATTTATCTTATTCTAGCCCACTATAAAAATTAATTACTGGAATATTGTTTAGTGTCTTCCTGTGTAAAAAACGAGAGAAAATAATTATTTAAAATTGAGCACATTTCATTCTCTTTGTCCGTAAGATGCCCATAGTTATTTTTAAGGGACCTATCTTATCTCTAACTTTTGTTCTATAGACCTGGAAAAAACTTTTTGGGTTAGTTTTAGAATCCCTAGCAACTTTAATTTCATAGTCCCTTTTAGCTTTTCTTATCCCCTTTTTAATGTCCCTCTTAATGCCAATATACTGATTCATAAGATGACCCTCACCTCTTTTGATACGCCTATAAATTCCTTTATTAGCCCTAGTAGATATTTGAGCCTATTATTCATCCATTTTGGGTCATTTCTATTTGATCTAATTTCTTTATACGGGATGAGCGTTCTTTGTGCAGCATGTATAGTGTTCAGAAAACTGTCAAATTGATAGCTCTCTTGGTTACCCCAGTCAACAGATGATAAGTGTTCTCTAAGCCCATCGTAATCTGCTAAGCGAAAATCTGGGACTGTTACTGAGTTATCCCTACTCATCGTACTTCCATTCAATGCTAAATGTAATTGATTTGTGGTCGCTAGCACCGAGTTCCTCTGAAATTTCTAAATTATTAACAAGGGATTCATTGTTTGCCAGAACTAAGTCAAGCAGGTTATTACCCCTTGTAGGTTCTGTCACAAACTGCTTCAAAAAACAATCCTGAACTACTTCTAAGAAGTCGTATGATTCTAAATTCCCAGTCAAGAAATTCCAGTCAATATGACTAAAGTTAAAGTCTCCTAGAATTACTACATTATCGTGTCTTGTGGCCCTAACAGTTTCCTCCCATAGTAGTCTCCCTTGGTCCCTATCTAAGTTTGGGGGACGGTATATCACACCTAAAATCAGTTTTTCGTGCCCTTCTGAAAATTCTATCCAAACAGACTCTGTATGTGTTACTGCAGACTTAATACCCGTTTTTATGCAACAGTTCAAGCGATCTCGGACATACAATGCCACCCCACCCCCCTTCCCGACACTTCTATCTACTTGGAACAATTTAAAACCCTGAATGTGACATTCCGCAGGCATGTCCCGATTTTTCATATTGAACCATGTCTCAGTTAAGGCAAATACATCAATGTTACCTGCACTAGCAACTAGTCTCAACTCGTCCATCTTATTCCTAGCACTACGACTATTTGTGTAATATATATTTAAAGACCCTCCTTTCTCTTTACCCTTCCTGCTCCTTTCTGTTATTCCGCTAAACCTATTACTGTCCTTGTCAATTAGTGCCACTGGCTTTCCAATATCCACCTCATTGTGCCTATTACTAGTTCTCCTAGTACTCATATTACTACCCTGCGACTTCACTGTTTTTTCCGCCAAAACCCATACCACTAACTATTCCTAGTTTAAAGACCTAACAGCTCCCTCCACTGCATTGGCCAGTGCTCCCACCCCACACCTGGATAAGTGAACCCCATCCCTGGCATACATGTCATTTCTGCCATAGAAGAGGTCCCAGTTGTCAATGAATGTTACCTCATTTTCCTTACAGTATTTGTCCAGCCAGCAATTGACACCAATTGCTCTGGACAACCATTCATTTCCAACTCCTCTCCTTGGCAAAATACCACATATGACAGGGTTCCCACCCTTCCTCCTAATTATCTCTATTGCTGACCTATACCTGCTAATCAGGTCCTCACTCCTACGTCTGCCAACATCGTTGCCTCCAGCACTGAGACAGATAATAGGATTGCTCCCATTACCTCTCATGATGTCATCCAGACGGCTAACAATATCCTCCATCCCAGCGCCAGGAAAACACACTCTCTGCCTTCTACTCCTATCCTTCAAGCAGAATGCCCTATCCATGTACCTAATCTGGCTATCCCCAACAACAACAATGTTTTTACCTTCCTTGGTGACGTCCGTCGTGATGTTCCCAGTAGTCGACTCACATTCGTTAGGTAGCACCACACTTTCACTTGTGGAATTCGTCAAGACGTTCTCGATGGTTTTTGTTGGGGTTTCTAGGGATGTCTCACTCACGTCAGCCAATGCTTCCTTGGTGCTCATTGTGACATTCCCAGTAGAGCACCCACATTCGTCAGGTAGCACCGAAAATGGGTTGGAAGTTTCCACAGTAGTCTTCTGGGTCCTTGTTGTTTCTGCCTCTCCAACAGTCTTCTTGATCCTCAGTTTGGTTCTATGTTGCCCGGCCACTGACCAAGCTCCCCTCTTAACCTGGGGACTCACAACAGGAGGATTACTTCGAATCCTCTTGTTCTCCTCCGTTAATCGCCGTATCTCCTGCTTAGCAACTCTAAGCTCTTCTGTCAGCTGCTGGTAAAGTTGCTCAAGAGAGGGCATCCTGGTTCAGATTCACAGAGAACACACAAACGGGTCTTCACAGAGCTAAGTACACGTCACCACTCGAGCAGCCACCGACGCACCAATCTTGATGAAGACGAAGGTCCAGTAACCACCACTCTGAGGAAAGTCTCTCTCACCACGGGGTAATTAGAGAGGCGAGATCGTTGGTCGACCTTTGAACAAAATCAAAGCTCATCAATAACAAGCTTCCTGAAGGGATAAAAATACATATTGAATTTATGTTTCAGATACATAAACACATTCCTAATCTAATATAACCTGTCTTTTCTGTCAGGCCTGGTTTTGTCTTGAGAAGTGTAGCATACATAATAGTAGCACAGATTGATTCACTGGTATTATATCACTGAGAGATGGGGTTGCAATCAGGCGGTCTGTCGACCAGTATGATTTGACACTGTGCTTATACACATGTGGCATAAGCATTATTGTGGCAAAGAAAAGGTACATCTCAGCCACAGTTGTCTCCTTCCACTGGTGTAGGTGTGATCTTGGTAAAAACTTTCATTTGTGGTCACAGTGGTGCCTGTGCTAACCTTCCTATGGTGTAGAAATATACCTAGTTGGACGAATCTTATTGTGGCTAGCTGGTCTAGTGGCTAACGCGACGGGCTGGAGTTTTGAGACTCTCTGACCGCGGGTTCAATCCTGGCCGGGGTATGGTTTGTTTGCAATCGTGTCATTACGATTTCGTGAGTCACAAAAGAATTGTGTTTGCCATGGTGTAATCGAAGTATGTGTTGCTTTCCCCTGACAATAATTTCCATCAGGGGTTCATCAAAGAATAACTCGAAACATTCCAGTTCAGTGGCATTGTTCCCAGGTGTACAAGATGGCCATATTCCACTCTGACTTTTTTCAAAGTGATGGGGAGTGGGAACAAAATTGGCACCCTCCTGCCAATCCCAGGTGTGGTTTGCTGGGGGGTACTGGACATTGACAGGTGGTTGTGATTGTGGAGGTTGTTGTGGAGCTTGGTGTGGTGGGTGGGTGGGTGAGGGTGGGCTTTGTTTGTAGCTCAGCTGACTCAGCATGAGCTGCTGCTGTGCTTCATGGCACATGGCACCACTACCATCTGATGACACATGTACATTTTTCATCTCCATTGTAACAATATCATCTTCATTTTCACTATCTGTTCCTGTTGTGCAGCCATGGGATGTACTCCGAGATGTACTCCCTTTACCTTGGAATAGCATATGGCACACTACCAGAGCGCAGGTAGCGCTGTAAATACTGATGCTTCACTGGGGAATATTCCACTTCATTCTTGCTACTGGAAATGTTTTCAAGAGCTTGGATATCATATTCACTATCACTATCATCACCACTGCTCACATCTGAGTCCTGGACACGGGAAAACACAAGTTTCCTCTTTTGTTCTGGTACAACTGAACGTGAACAAGACGCCCAGCACCAGAGGTGGAAGGTTGAGGGTCATCTGGTTTTTTCTGCACTATTACTGGTATTATGTTCATTATTTTCGGTCACAAACTCGCCAAAACCATGAAATTCTTCTTCACTGACACTTCCATCAGTGTTTGAACTATCATTTGGGAACAAAAGAGTCCCAGTTCACCGTGGAGTGAGGAGTTTCTTACCACAAGGCATGGGGAACAAGGCGTACTAAAATGATGTTCTCACAATGCAGTGCTGGTGCCTTGATTTTTTTCTACTGTGCACACTGACCATGCAGACCCATTCTCTCACAGTAGGCCTACCACCTTTCTCCTGCTCGATTTGAAGGCACTAGAATTTATGCGTATAAGTACGTGACCGACCCTGGCGGTTAAGACATACATGTACGTGACCGACCCTCAAAGGATTAAACTGTTATATCTGAGCACCTCTGCAAAGACAGAATGTGTGTGAATGTTCGTGAAAGTATTGAACAATGATGAAATTTTTTTTCTTTTTAGGTTTTTCTTTGTTTTTGGAAATGGCCGACATATTAAAAAAAAAAAATGAAATGTGTATGTGTGAATTGGCCAAATTATCAATTTCTGCACATAGGAGAGAAGAGCTTACGACGTGTTTCGGTCCAATTTTGTAAATGGTCCAAGTTGGATCAGAATTCATCGTAAGCTCCTCTCTCCCATGTGCAGGTTATTTGTGTATTGTTCCAGTCATAGTATTGTGCCTTGTTGTTCTTTACCCATTTCTTATCACTTTATTGGGTGGTTGAAATAGTTGATTGGGCAGTTTCTAGTGCCCAGTTGATAAAATAGAAGATATACTAGCAAAATAGCTAAGAATTTGATCTACTGGAACAGTGTAATAGGCCTTAAATAGGACTCAAACGTGGGCAAAATCCCTGATGTGTAAATGTTGTTGACATGGCAGAATCCACAAAAGCGTCATTTTGTCAGTTTTCCACCAAATTTCATGCTTTTTTGTTTTATTACCTCCAGAAAAAGATTCTCTACCATTTCATAAGAAAAAATAGCATTTTTTTTTTTTTTTTTTTAATTCCTGGACACTGTAGACTACGTTTCAGATCGGAGGTCTGGACAGTAAAAGAGTTAAAGGGATGAATACACTGTAATGTGGCATGTAGAGAGGTAAGAACATAAGAAAGGAGGAACACTGCAATAGGCCTATTGGCCCATACTAGGCAGGTCCTTCAAAATCCATCCCACTAACAAAATATTTGCCCAACCCAATTTTCAATGCTACCCAAGAAATAAGCCTTGATAATTCTATTTACTCATGGGCAACATAACATAAGAAAGGAGGAACACTGCAGCAGGCCTGTTGGCCCATACTAGGCAGGTCTTTCACAATCCATCCCACTAACAAAATATTTGCCCAACCCAATTTCAATGCTACCCAAGAAATAAGCCTTGATAATTCTAATTACCATGTGCAAGTCCCACTCAAATCCAACCCCTCTCACTCGTGTATTTATCCAACCTAAATTTGAAACTAACCAAGGTTTTAGCCTCGATAACCCTACTAGGCAGACTGTTCCACTCGTCAACTACCCTATTTCCTAACCAATACTTTCCTGTATGAGGAAATGGTATGGTGATACCGACAAGATGTGGAAAAAGACACTTATGTACAGTTCAGGACATTTATTAAAGGAAACGTTTCGCCACGAGTGGCTTCTTCAGTCCTAATACAGAGAAAACTAAGAAAACACACATATATATAGTGGCGGGAGTCAGGCGAGGTGATGCGTGGGTAGAGGTGGTAGTAGTAGTAGTAGTAGTAATGGAACTAAGGAGGTGAGGCTAGAGAGGGACCTGCTGGCATCAAGTAACACCAGTTTCCCAGGATGGGTAATATCCTCTTGCTTAGTAATTTTTGAAATACTGTAACTACCGGATTTTTGCTTTATAGTGTTACTGACAGAAATTAGTGCAGCTTCAATGCATTTTCTCCGTCTTAAGTCGTCTTCTTTAATAACTAGTTTAGCTTCATTGAATTTCATGAGGTGTCCAACATCGTCTCTATGTTGAACACATGCTTTTTTGCGGTCATCATTTCTGCAAGCATTTTTGTGTTCTGCTATCCTAATGTCCAGAGTTCTGGCTGTTTCCCCTACATATACTTTGTCACACCCCCCACATGGTATAGTGTAGATTCCTACACTTGTGCCAGAATCATGCTTGGGTTTTTGTATCAGGTTCCTAATAGTATTGAAGAGCTGGTAGATATTTTAGCCAGTTTTCTGTCAAACATTTTGAAACATTAGTGGCAACGTTGCTGACCGGTAAAAACGATGTAACTTGGAGGCTTTTCTTCAATTTGATAGGTGTTGGTCTTGTTGAGGATACGTTTGCACGTTTCCTGCAGTCACGTATGAAGTGTATGGGAAAGTGTAGTGAACTAAAAGAGTTGGTTGATGTATGTACATTCTTCTCGAGGAACTGCGGACTGGAAATTCTGTAGGCTCTCAGAAAGAAGCCAATAACTACCCCTCTTTTAGTTCTTGTGTCATGGTGAGAGAAGAAATGTAGAAGATCATTCTTGTAGGTAGGCTTCCGGTAGACTTTAAAAGAAAGTTTGTTTTCCCCTGTGCGTAAGAGAACGTCGAGAAAAGGTAACTGGTTGTCCTTCTCCTCCTCTAGAGTAAATTTAATAGTAGGTTCCAGAGTGTTGATGGTGTTGAGGATGACCTGTACATCAAGATTTTTGGGTACAATGACCAAAATGTCATCTACGTAGCGCATCCAAGTAACTGAACGAGGGATGTTACTGAGGATCCTTCTTGATTCCAGGTCCTCCATATATAAATTGGCAAGAACTGCACTAAGTTGTTTTGTACTTCTTGTCCTCGAACCTAAAACAGTTATAACGAACACAAAGTTCGACAAGGCTCACAAAATCTTGGCGGGGTACAGGTAACTCAATAAATAACAAAAAGGCACAATACCGTGACTGGAATGATACACAAATAACCCGCACATAAAAGACAGAAGCTTACGACGACGTTTCGGTCCGACTTGGACCATTGACAAAGTCACACTAACAGAGGAGGAGCAGAACGGCTATATATAGGCAGGAAGAGGTGGAGGTAGTAGTAGTGGTAGAAGTAGTAGTAGTAGTAGTACAAGAATTGTATATAATACCGACAGGATGAAATGACACATGCACAACACCCGGGCATCCCCACCGTAGACGTTTCGCCACCCGTGACTTAACCTGAATCCTCATTTTTTCTTCTTCTTCTTTTTCTTCTTCCTCTTCCCCTTTCCTCTCTCCTTTTCTCCTCTGGGTTGTCTTTCTCTCTCCTGTCTCGTGTTTCTGTTCCTTCTTTATTTTATTTCACCACTTCCCCTTTCACGCACCTCGGTGCGCTTGCTCTCCCTCTGTGGGTTTCTAGCTCTCTTGCAGTGCTCCCCTTTCCTTTGTATTTGACTGGCTCGTCTTCCTTATTTCCCACTTCTACCACTACCACTACTACTACCTCTTCTTCTTCCACTACATCTACTGATGAAATTAGACACATGTGCGGCGTCTGGTTGTCTTTGTTGTGGACGTTTCGCCATCCAGTGGCTGGCTGGATGGCGAAACGTCTACGGTGGGGATGCCCGGGTGTTGTGCATGTGTCATTTCATCCTGTCGGTATTATATACAATTCTTGTACTACTACTACTACTACTTCTACCACTACTACTACCTCCACCTCTTCCTGCCTATATATAGCCGTTCTGCTCCTCCTCTGTTAGTGTGACTTTGTCAATGGTCCAAGTCGGACCGAAACGTCGTCGTAAGCTTCTGTCTTTTATGTGCGGGTTATTTGTGTACAGGTAACTCTGTATCATCTTTAATCACCCTGCGAAGAAGATCAATGGCTTGATCAACTGGGACATTGGTGAATAAGGCAGTCACGTCAAAACTTGCAAGCTTCTTATCACTCATGTCGAGATCCCTGATACGGTTAAGGAGGTCACCCGAATGCTTTAGATGAGCCTGACTGATTGTACCCAGGAGCTTTGACAAATATTTCGCCAAAACTCCTGCTAGACTGTGAGGGGCGCTGCCGATTCCAGATGTAATGGGTCTCATAGGCACATTTGGTTTGTGGGTCTTTGGTAAACCATAAAATCTAGCTGACTCCCGCCACTATATATATGTGTGTTTTCTTAGTTTTCTCTGTATTAGGACTGAAGAAGCCACTCATGGCGAAACGTTTCCTTTAATAAATGTCCTGAACTGTACATAAGTGTCTTTTTCCACTTTCCTGTATCCTTTCTAAATCTAAACTTGTCTAATTTGAATCCATTACTGCGGGTTCTCTCTTGGAGGGATATCCTCAAGACCTTATTTATATCCCCTTTATTGATACCCATCTTCCACGTATACACTTCAATCATGTCTCCCCTCATTCTTTGTCTAACCCTAGCACTTATAAGTTAAATAATGTAGAACTTAGCCATACAGATTGTGAAAAGGACTTGGGGGTTATGGTAAGCAGCAACCTTAAACCAAGACAGCAATGCCTAAGCGTACGTAATAAGGCAAATAGATTACTGGGATTTATATAAAGAAGTGTAAGCAACAGAAGTCCAGAGGTCATACTGCAGCTTTATACATCATTAGTAAGGCCTCACCTAGATTATGTAGCTCAATTCTGGTCTCCATATTACAGAATGGACATAAATTCGTTAGAAAACATTCAGCGTAGGATGACTAAATTAATACATAGCATTAGAAATCTTCCTTATGAAGAAAGATTGAAGACTCTTAAATTACATTCACTTGTTAGACGAAGAATGAGGGGAGACCTGATCGAAGTGTAATAAGTGGAAGATAGTATTAATAAAGGGGATATTAATAAGATCTTGAGGATATCTCTCCAAGAGAGAGCCTGCAGTAATGGATTTAAATTAGATAAGTTTAGATTTAGAAAGGACATAGGGAAGTATTGGTTTGGAAATAGGGTAGTTGATGAGTGGAACAGTCTACCTAGTTGGTAGATGAATGGTTCACAGAACCGACATGTTGATAAATTAGACACATGTGCAACTCTTGGGTATCTTTATTGAGGAAACGTTTTGCCACACAGTGGCTTCATCAATCAGTCCATACACAGGAGAAGCTAGAAGAACAGGAGGAGAATGAGGTAATCAGTCCCTCAGCCTTGAGTCGATGTGGTCAGTCCATCAATCTTGAATAGAATACGGAGAAGCAGCTTATAAACCTAGTTGGGTTATTGAGGCTAGGACTTTGGGTAGTTTCAAATTTAGGTTGGATAAATACATGAGTGAGAGGGGTTGGATTTGAGTGGGACTTGCACATCAGAGCTTATTTCTTGGGTAGCATTGAAAATTGGGTTGGGCAAATGTTTTGTTAGTGGGATGAATTGTAAAGGACCTGCCTAGTATGGGCCAACAGGCCTGCTGCAGTGTTCCTCCTTTCTTATGTTCTTATGTCTAACAAGTGAATGTAATTTATGGGTCTTCAATCTCTCTTCATAAGGAAGATTTCTAATGTTATGTATTAATTTAGTCATTCTGCACTGAATGTTTTCTAATGAGTTTATGCTCATTCTGTAATATGAAGACCAGAACTGAGCTGCGTAATCTAGGTGAGGCCTTACTAATGATGTATAAAGTTGTAATATAACCTCTGAACTTTTGTTGCTTACACTTCTTGATATATATCCCAGTAATGTTTGCCTTATTACGTACACTTAGGCATTGCTATCTTGGTTTAAGGTTACTGCTTATCATAACCCCCAAGTCCTTTTCACAATCTGTATGGCTAACTTCTACATTATTTAACTTACAAGTGCTAGGGTTATGGACACTCCCGAGCTTCAGAACCTTACATTTATCTACATTGAACTGCATCTGCCACTTTTCTGACCAGGTATTGAGTTTGTCTAAATCCTCGTGAAGTTCCCCGATATCTACGTTTGAATGAATTATCCTACCTATCTTTGTGTCATCGGCGAATTTGCTCATATCACTTGTAATTCCTTCATCTAGATCATTGATATATATTGCGAATTTGCTCGTATCACTTGTAATTCCTTCATCTAGATCATTGATATATATTATGAGCAACAACGGGCCCAAGATCCCTGTGGAATGCCACTTGTTACAGATCTCCACTCGGATGTAACCTCATTTATGCACACTCTCTGCTTCCTGTCTGTGAGCCATGACTCGATCCATGAGAGCACTTTTTCCCCAATGCCATGAGCTGCCACTTTCTTTAACAGTCTTTGGTGCGGTACTCTATCAAAAGCCTTACTGAAATCTAAATAAACAATATCAAATTCTTTATTGTGATCAACAGCCTCAAGAGCTTTACTGAAGAAAGTTAATAAATTAGTTAGACAAGAACGGCCTCTCATGAAACCACGCTGAGTATCATTAACCCTTAAACAGTGCAAACTTATATACACCTACCATCCGACTTACGACCTGCTCGACTTATGACCACTCGACTTAGGACCGTGTTTTTTATGCCA
>NW_026474780.1:0-10897 GCF_026875155.1 Cherax quadricarinatus
ATTTAAAAACTCTTGCTAAAAATTTTAAATTTTTTTTATTCACACAAACCCTTCAAGGGGGCCCCTTTGGGCGGGTAAAGGGGGGGGGTTTGGCTAGAATTAGACCTGTCTCTACTCCCTCAACCGAACCTAATTACCCCCCCAATCCTCCGCCCATCCCACCCCCCCCCCTTTTTCCTTTCCTCCCCCCCTCCTCCCCCCCCCCCTCCCTTTTTTTTTTTTGGGGTTTTTTTTTTTTTTCCCACAGCACGCTAGTTCTAGGTAGGGGAAAGGGTACCGGGGTCCCCCCCATTCCATTGAGGTTCTTGGCGGTGGCGTAGTTTGCCGTGGAATCTGGATTCCCGGGGGGATGTCCTGATCCCTCTCCGGTATCCCGGAAGGTGGCTTTGGGTGTCTCTCGGGCGACGGGTGATCTTTTGGAAGCCCCCTTTTTCGGATTCCGGGGTGGTGCCGAAGGAGGTATGCTTTGTGGCGGATTTCCGGCCGCCCTCTCTTTTGGCCCACCGAGGTACTCGGCAGTGCGAGGTTGCTATCCCGATTGCCGCTTACTGGCATGAGGGGTAGGGTATGGCACGGGTTCCATGCTGCCCCTGCGCTACTTGCGGTGCTGAGGTCCTCTTGGGCCGGGGGGGAGATTTCTGGCCCTTTCATTCCTCCTAGGAACTATCCCCCCCCGGGTCCCCCTTTTTTTTTTAATTCTTTTTTTTTATTTTTATTTTCTTTTCTTCTTTCTTTTTTTTCTTAAAAACAAAAAGAAAGAAGTAACCTAACCATGGCAGCCCTAGTCCATGAACCTGCTACCCCCGGGCCCCTTCTTGATCCCCGCACCCCGTTCTGACCCCGCCTCGTCTTTGGACCACTCTTCGGACACTCCTCATGCCTCTGTACCTCTTGCCGTGCTGTTTCCTCACCCGCTTCAGGTACTGGGGCCTCGACTGACTCCTTCGATTTTATCTGACCTTCGCTCTCCCTGACTATGCTTTGGCCTCCCCTCTACGTGCGGCAATTTTCGAATCGCCGGCCCGTTCCACATCGGACCAACTCTGGTCCCACGCCTAAACGACAACGACAATTACCTGCTGATGATACTTCTCCACCTTCTCGTTCTTCTCAGAAAAGATCGACACGTCCTTCACAACCTTTCCACGCTCATTTTTCAGACTGCACAATGGACTAAATTCTTCACTTTACGACCGATTTCCTGTACTGCCTATCTTTCTGACCACAGTATTGGAAAGGGCACTCCTATGCCATGTTGGTAAAGATATTTCTTTTCATGCTCTTAAGAGCGGTACGCGCATCGTCACCGTACAGAATGCTCCCCAGGCTCATGACTTTCTCGTCTTTCCCATATCGATACTTTTTCCTGTAACTATTGAAAAGCATCATTCCCTCAATTCTTGTAGGTACCATCATTCTGCCCCATACCAAGTTCAACAAAATTTCCAACATGTGGCACTGACATTCTTGAACAGCTGGAACTCCAAGATCTCCCAATCCTAAAGGGTAGACACTTACTTTCCCTTCCTGCCTGCGGGCGGAGACAATACCCTAGTAATGTGGCTCGTTTAACTTTTGACAGCCATGACTCCCATCCTCAGTTTATTAGCAGGACATCGGTTACAATTTTGAAAGGTGATCCCTACCCCCGCAACAGTGTAAAAATTTGCTGGCGATTTGGCCATCCAGCGAAATATTGCAGATCTATCGCCGAATGCCAGTCTGTGGTGCCGATGACCATTCTAATACGTCTTGCAATCGACCTCCCTCTTGCCTTAATTGTCGTGAGGCTCACCCTTTCGTACTCTCGCCGTTGTCAAGTCTAACTAAACGAGCGGGAAATCCGTTACCTCAAAGAGGCAGAAGGTCCCCCCTTATGCCAGGGCAGTTTCTCATCTCCGCCTCCAAGGGGAGACTACCTCGTGTTTCTTATTCCGTGTTTCAAAACGTCCCCCCACTTCTGGTATCCCATCTTCTGAAACCCACCTCGGGGTTTACCTCTCCCATAGTCACTCCTGTAGCTAATTCTTTTGCTGTCCTCGGGCTCAGACGCCCCTACTTCAACGTCTAAAGTCTGGATCTTGCTTCTTCGTGTTCTCTCTCACAAGCCTCAGTAGCGACGAGATCTTGTATGACACTTCCTCCCAATCGTCCCCTCTACTTCTCAAAAGTCAAAAAAAGGTCATTAACACCTCCTCCCCATCTTCCACCTCCTCATTTTCCTTCCCTGTCTCTGTACCTGGTTCTCCCCCTCTCCTGGCTCTGTTACAAAGTGTAGGGGTTTTCACCTCCTCCTCGTACTTTTACCTTCCTCCCCTGTTCCCCCCCAAGTTTCTTCCTCTTCTGCCACCTCCCAGGTTTCTGCCTCTTCTGTCCCCTTCCACGCTTCTCCAGTTCCCTCCACCCTTCCGTCCCCCCTACCTTGGTACAGTCCATTACAGTTCCAATCTTTACTCATCCCCCCCCTCCAAATTTCCAATATTGTCTCCCATACGACGTCTCTGAATTCTGAAACACTTGAAGCAATCTCTGAATATTTTGCGAGACCAACCATCAATGGACACGATCCACCCCCGCTCCTTCTCTCTCCTCTACTCCATCTGCGCAACTCCTTTCTTCACAGCGCACCGTTCCTTCGCTGCTTGAACTTTTTCCACGCCTCCGCATGTGGACTTTTCTAACCCTCTAGCCCGTAGGAACCCTTACCTGCGGATTTCAGGTATCTATTCATTGCCAATCATGGCCTATTTACAGTGGAATATACGCGGCCTCAGGGGTAATCGGGTGAGCTTCAGATGTTACTCTCCCAGTTTTCCCTTTTTGGTGTTTGCTTACAAGAACCAAAATTACACTCTGCGGTTATCTCTCCCATCTCGGGCTATAATTTATTTATTCTTCAGTCCTTTTCCTGATGGGACCTTTAATGAAAGTGCCCTTCTTCTACACACTGATATTCCGTACCATCAGCTATTTGTTCGTACTTCGCTGCATTACACAGCAGCCCGTATCCACTTGCGTGGGTGGTATACGCTCTGTTCTTTATATCTCTTTCCTTCTCGGGCATTATCTATTCCGGATATTGCCTTTCTTGTTTCGTCATTACCACCACCGATTCTGTTACTTTGTGATTTTAATGCCCACCATTTCCTCTGGGGGGGTCTCACTGTGATTCCCGTGGCATTTCATTAGAGGCTTTTCTTGCCACCCACCCCCTCCATGTTTTAAATACAGGTACTCACACCCATTTTGATCCTGGGACTCACACCTCTTCTTGCATCGATCTCTCAGTCTGCTTTTCCCCCCGCACTAGACTTCACTTGGTCTGCTCTTCTGGACTTACATGACAGCGATCATTTCCCAATCATTCTTACTTCCCCTTCATATTCACCACCTCTTCGCACCCACGCTGGCAATTTGATCAGGCAAATTGGAACCTTTACTCACCCAAAACTGTTTTTAAGAGGTTCCTTCTTCGTCCCCATTGATGAGTTTTTTACACCCTTCTCATCCTCCGTTTTAACCGCAGCTTCTCATTCTATACCCCAAACTTCGGGCAGGCTTTCTCAGAAGTGAGTGCCTTGGTGGTCTCCTGCTTGTGCTCGTGCAGTACGTTTGAAACGCGCTGCATGGGGCAGGTACCGGTACAATAGAACCACAGAGAGACTTCTTGAATTAAGCAGAAGCTGGCGATCGCTCGCCGTGTCATCCGTAACGCTAAACGCACTTGCTGGCGAGATTATGTCTCCACCATCACCTCTGCTTCCTCTATGATGCAGTCTGGAAAAAAGTACGAAAACTGAGTGGTAAATATTCTCCTGACCGGCTCCTGTTCTGCGGGTTGCCGGGTGTTTGATATAGCAAACCCACTAGATGTTGCCAATGAAATTGGCAATCATCTGGTCCGTATGGGGACTCCATCTATGCCCCTCATTTCTTTTCCCCAAAGTCTGCCAAGAGTTAGCACCTTGGACTTTCTTCTCTCAGAGAAGAACAGTATAATGTGCCTTTTACACTTCAAGAACTGGAGGCAACACTCTCAGCCCTTTCCGATCATCGGCAGCTGGGCCCGACGACATTCATATTCGTATGCTACAACATTTACATCAGTCAGCCCTTGCAGTCCTATTACGCCTTTACAATCTTATTTGGTCTCAAGGAGTTCTTCCACAGCTATGGGAAATCCGCCATTGTTCTCCCTTTCCGCAAACCAGGCACTACGGGACATGAAACCTCCCACTATCGTCCCATTGCTCTTACCAGTACAGTTTGGGAAAGTGATGGAACGCCTAGTAAATAGACGTTTAGTGTGGTATTTAGAGACACACAACAGTCTCTCCACTCGTCAATAGGCTTTCGTAAGGGACGTTCCTAACCATAACCCCTTACCACGCTTGGAATACGTATGTTCGTAATGCCTTTGCGAATAACCACTCAGTTATTGCCATATTTTTTTGACCTTTGAGAAGGCATATGACACAACTTGGAGGTATAATATTTTTTAGCCCAAGCCCACTCCCTTTGGGCCCTTTGAGGCAATCTACCATCCTTCCTTTAAAAACTTTTTAACTGACAGGCATTTCCGGTTCAGGTTTTAAAAATGTGCTCTCCCCGGACTTTATCCAAGCGAAGGTGTCCCCAGGGTGTGTTCTGAGCACAAACCCCTTTTTCTCCTTGCTATTAATGATTGGCCTCTAGTCTTCCATCAAATATTTGGTCATCACTCTATTTGATGACTTTGCTATTGCCTGTGCAGGCGCTGACTATCACCTTATTACAGTTTCTCTCCAGCATGCAGTTTGAAACCCTGTTTTCCAAATTTGGGGCCCCCACACGTGGGTTTAAATTTCCAGCACTAAAAAACCCCCCAAATTACTTTCACTAGACGCTCTGTCATCTCCATCCCTCCTTTGTACCTCTATGGCTCCCTTATCCCTGAACGTGATACAGTTAAGTTTTTTCTGGGCCTCCTCTTTTATCGTAGGTTATCCTGGAAACCTCAATTACCTCTGTGAAGGCAACTTGCCACAGCCGGGTGAACCTCCTTAAAACCCTTGCTCATCTTTCATGGGGAGCTGATTGTCGAACCCTCCTTCGCCTACATTCCACCCCTTTCTTATCGAAAAAATGAAATTTTGGTGACCAGATCTATTCAGCGGCATCTCCTGCTACTCTCTCTAGCCTTAACCCCATTCATCCCCCAAGGATTACGTTTATGCCTTGGTGCTTTTTCGCTCTTCCCCTGTCGAGAGCCTCTATGCAGAAGCGAACGTTCCATCCTTATCCATCGCCGTGATGCCCATTGCCTTCGCTACTATGTACGCTCTCATGATCCCGCAATCCTTCCATTTATAGAATGGTCACTGATATTAGTAGACATTGTTTATTTGTTCGCCGCCCCTGTTTACTCCGTCCCTTCTCTCTTTGCCTTCATTCGCTCTTGTCTTCTCTTCAATACCACTTTCTATGTACATTGGAGCATCTCACTTTTTCCCTACCCCCCTGGGAAGTTCCAGCTGTTCGAGTCTGTTCTTTTCTCTCTCCCCTTTCTCGAAGCCCAACTGTCTACGGTCGCTTCCCGCTCTCATTTTCTTGACCACTTTCACTCTCATTCTCAGCCATTGCTGTGTACACAGATGGGTCTAAGTCTTCTGACGGCGTAGGATTCGCAGCAGTGTTTCCGGACAGCGTTGTACAAGGGGATTTACTATCTTTTGGCTAGTATTTTTACTGCTGAATTGTTATGCCATCCTTACAGCACTTATCCGTATTGCATCTATGCCTGTGTCATCATTTGTGGTTGTCTCAGACTCCCTTAGTGCTTTACAGGCTATACAGAAATTTGATACACCTCACCCCTTAGCCTCCGTATCCAAACCCTTTTGGGTATGTCGCATCTTTACCAAGCATAAAAATATAGTTTTTTTTGGGGCCCTGGTCATGTTGACGTACAAGGGAATGAACAGGCAGACACTGCTGCGGGGGTCAGCATACATGACCTACCAGTTTCATGTAGAGGTATTCCATTTACGGACTATTTTGCTGCAATATCTTCCCAACTTCACACCTGTTGGCAACAACGTTGGTCTACTATGCCGGCAACAAACTTCAATCTATTAAACCGAGTATAGGTTTTCTGCCGTCTTCTTATCACCAGTGTCGAAGTTGGGAGACTACTCTCTCCCGTCTTCGCATTGGCCATACTCGTCTTACTCATGGGTATCTCATGGAGAGGCCCCTGCTCCTCTCTGTGAGAATTGCCAAGTTCCATTATCAGTCCAGCCACATTCTGTTTTGGGCTGCCCACTTTATCAACGAGCACTCAAAATTTACCTCCATCGTCGTCTTCGCTCTGCTGCTCTCTCTTTACCTTCCCTTCTCGCTGATTTGGACCCACCTTTCATCCAGACTCTCTCATTGACTTTTTGACAACAACTGACTTACTTCACAAATTCTGATACCTTCAGCCCTTTCTACTTCAATCTCTTGCTAACCCCCTTCCCCCGTACTATCCCCTGCCCCGCTGTTTTCTGTAACCTACTGATCATCCCTCCTCCCCTTTTGCCATCCAATACCCTCGCTTTCCCTTTCCCCACCCTGCAGCGCTGTATAGCCCTTGTGGCTTAGCGCTTCTTTTTGATTATAATTATAATAATATCACACAAAAATTGAAGATTTACTGTTATGCAGACTACTGCATTATTGTAATACAGTGGACCCCCGTAACGATTTATCCGGTAAAGGGGGAATTTTAGCAAATAATCGCTTGTGAAGAATTTTCCCCTAAGAAATAATGGAAACAAATTAATCCGGCAAACACCCAAAAGAGAAAAAAAAAATTTTAACCCCATAAATAAATTTTTCCCCCCCCCAAAAAAAAAAGAGAAGGATACATGCACAATAGTAGAGAAATACAGCACATATATATTGTGCATTCTAGCTATAAAAGAAGAATAAATGAACTTACCTTTATTGAAGATCACAATACTATAGACACTGGTCCTGGGGGTGCCTTTTCCTCCTGGTACTGTAGGGCCTGTTTGGGATTTTTTTCCAGAACAGGGGTTATCACACGTTAAAGCCACACGATTCTTAAATCTCTCAAAAACCAAACCCTTTTCTGGCTTAAATTCACCAATAGACACTATTCCAGGCATTTTTTCCCGTTCACCTGGGTGTTAGTCCCACTTGTGTGGGGTTGCATCCTGGAACAAAATTAAGGGCCCCAATGGAAAAATTAGCAGTCCCTTTGATGACACTGACTTTTTTTGGGTTTTTCCGGGGCAAATCCCTGGGGGAATTGTTTTCTTGGTATTCTCAAAAGCCCACCCAAAAACGGGGCACAGCGCAGCAGCAGCAGCGCTGACAGTGCGCAGCAGCACAGCTGTACCCCCAAAAAAAGCTGGGGATTGGGGTTTTTTTATACAACCTGGGCCCGCTCGGAGACATGCACCCCCACTTTCATACTTTTCAATGATCTTTTTTTTTCATCTTATTTTAAATTTTCACCCTTTTTGCTGTAGGGTTGGGTAGAACTTTCTTGGGGGCCCCTGGGCACTTATTTTTTCCCGAAAAAACACCGAAAAAAACTGTAATAATACAAAAATTCCCCATTGTAACTTGGATGTTACCGCGAGGCTGGCGGTAAACAATGCCCCGGCGAACATGTGAGCGGGCTCAGGCCGCGTCCACGAAAATCGAAGCGGGGTTTTTAAGCGGTAAATTAGGCAAAATTTTTGCATTAAAAAAGCGGGATGCGAAAAAATCGCTATGTATGCCACTTATGCGGGTCCACTGTAATTGTATAAATAAATTTAACCCCTTCATGACTGCATATTGGGAAATTTGGACTCGCCAGTTGGGCACGTAATGGAGGGTGATGTCATTTGTTTAGTCTTGAACATTGCCAAAGAATCAAACATTTCCACTACTTTGAGCTCAATTTCAAGGTACAGTACTTTTCATTGTGAAACCAATGTATATACCTGAATGAACTTCTATTCTGTTTACTGAAGACAAGGAACTGTTATAAACATCTACAGAGTACCACAGTCAAATATTTACCACTTTAGTGAAAAACTAGGAAACATGATTACTGATGCACACATGAATAAAGACCGCCTGCTACTAACAGGAGATTTCAACATAAACTTACTACACGACCAGAACCCACAAATAACCGAATTCACAAACAATATGAGCAACTGCCTGTTGCTACCAACAATATCTAAACCTACAAGAATCACCGAGACAAGTATCTCCTTAATAGACCACATCTGGACTAACACCATATCCCCTTTAAAATCAGGCATAATCACAGACAACACTACAGACCACTACCCAACCTTTCTCATAACTAATCTGGGCAAACTGCCACAAGGCATTACTAAAGTAACCTTCAGACTACATAACAAGACAGCTGTTAACAACTTTATAGCAGCTATGAATAACATCGATTGGCAAAATGAGCTCGAAACATATACAGATGTGAATGAATATATAGATAATTTTCTAAAAAAAAGCCCATTGCCTCTACAACAAACATTGCCCCAAAAAACTAAACAGATCACAGCAAAGAGACTGAACAATCCCTGGCTAACACCCAGCATCCTCAAATCCATTAACACAAAGCACAAATATGAAAAACAGTATAGAATGGGTCAGATAACTAGAGAACAGTCAAAACGTTACTCGTCAGCTCTTACCAGCCTGATAAGAAGATCTAAAAAATTGTATTATGAAAATAGATTATTTAACATCAAAGGTGATATGGAAAAGACCTGGAAAACTCTGTCTGAAATTCTTGGAACTAAAAAGTTATCCAAAAAGAAACCAGTAAAACTAACAAAATCAGATGAACCCCTACTCACACCTACTGAAACAGCAAACAGACTCACTGTTTTCTTCTCCACCATAGGAAGAAATCTAGCCAACAAAATACCAAGCTCAAACACCCGTCCATCAGACTACCTCAGGTACCTACCCAAATACGCTATTCCTAGCTCCAACCAACCCACTAGAGGTCTCGTTCATCATCAGCACCCTTAACCCTTTCAGGGTTTCCGACGTACTTGTACAGCTTACACATCAGGGTTATTGACGTACTAGAACGCCTGAATTCTACACCTTCAAATCTAGTTAGAGAAGCTGGTAGGCCTACATATGAAAGAATTGGTCTATGTGGTCAGTGTGCACAGTATGAAAAAATCTTGCAGCACACAGTGCATAATGAGAAAAAAATTCTGACCGTGTTTTTGGTTTAAAACGGTGTATTTTCGTATGGTATTTATGGTTGTATTTTAGTTTTCCTGGTCTCATTTTATAGAATGGAAGACATATTACAGAAATTGAGATGATTTTGATTGGTTTCATATGAAAAGTACCTTGAAATTGAGCTCAAAGTAGCAGAAATGTTTGATTTTTACCAAAGTTCAAAAGTAAACAAATCATGCCATGCTGGTGACTCTAATATTCTTTCACAAGTGCGCTAATATTATGTATACCATTTCTATACCATTTATACACTAATGCAGTAGTCTGCATAACAGTAAATCTTCTATTTTTTGTGAGAATAAAAATTCAAAGTGGAAAGCAAAAGAGATGTAAAAGGGGCCTGGGGACATGACTAATGAACAGAGAAAATGTTATTTTAGTGCCAGGAATGTCTTTCTTGTTTATTCTGGACCCTATTTGGAAATTGGCACCTTCTGAAATTTATGTGAAACTGGCAAAATTGCCAATTTCTGACCACTTTATTGGATGGTTGAAATCGGTAAATGGGTGGTTTCTTGTACTCATTCGATGGACAAAATGGAGTTCTAGCGAAATAATGATTTTTGTTGACTAGTACACAGAAATTGGCGGCCAAAAATAGGGTTCAAAGTGGGCAAAATCGTCGATGCGTAAACATTGCCGAGACTGCTAACTTCACGAAAGCATAATTCCGTAAGTTTTCCACCAAATTTCATACTTTTGGTGCTGTTATGATTGGGAAAAGATTTTCTATCATTTCATAAGAAAAAATAATTTTTTTTTTTCCGAAAAATTTTCAACCCTGAGAACAAGTTTAGGAGAGGGCCTCTCGACCCTGAAAGGGTTAAAAACAAGGCAGGAGACATAAACAACTTGCCTGCTTTTATGTACAAAAAAGCTTCTAAGTATTGTCACCAATTATTGCAACACTCTTTAACAAATCAATTGAATTATCCACCTTCCCAACAATCCTCAAAATAGCGAGGGTCACTCCGATCGATGAAGGAGGTGACCAAGCTGACTTGAATAACTACAGACCAATATCTAACTTACCACTGCTCTCTAAAATCTTTGAAAAATTAATTCATAGACGGATCTATTCCTACCTTGTCTCACACAACATATTAAACCCTTGTCAGTTTGGATTCAGAAATAGTAAAAGCACAAATGATACTATCATACACATACTAGAACTAATATATACCTCACTCGAAAAGAAAGAAGTCCCACTGGGGATTTTTATTGATTTATGTGAAGCTTTTGATACAGTCGACCATGAACTGCTGTACTCAAAATTAACGCACTGTGGTATCAGAGGCCACTCCCTCAACTACCTAAAGTCATACCTTAGTAGCAGAATTCAATATGTGTGTGCAAATGGTGCAAACTCTTCCACCCAACCAATCACAGTAGGAGTCCCACAAGGAAGTGTCCTTGGACCAGTCCTCTTTCTCGTCTACATCAATGATCTACTGAATGCATCACAGCTACTCAAACCCATATTATTTGCAGATGACACTACATACGTCTTCTCCCACCCAAACCCAGTCATACTCGCCAACACTGTCAGTGCCGAACTGCAGAAAATATCTGCCTGGATGATGACCAATAAGCTTCTTGAATTCTGAAAAAACCTAATTTTTTAAAA